>JAWQFJ010024435.1:0-20000 GCA_034096865.1 Theodoxus fluviatilis | reverse complement strand
CTGTCTGACGCTGTCACTGTGGACTGTCTGACGCTGTCACTGTGGACTGTCTGACGCTGTCACTGTGGACTGTCTGACGCTGTCACTGTGGACTGTCTGACGCTGTCACTGTGGACTGTCTGACGCTGTCACTGTGGACTGTCTGACGCTGTCACTGTGGACTGTCTGACGCTGTCACTGTGGACTGTCTGACGCTGTCACTGTGGACTGTCTGACGCTGTCACTGTGGACTGTCTGACGCTGTCACTGTGGACTGTCTGACGCTGTCACTGTGGACTGTCTGACGCTGTCACTGTGGACTGTCTGACGCTGTCACTGTGGACTGTCTGACGCTGTCACTGTGGACTGTCTGACGCTGTCACTGTGGACTGTCTGACGCTGTCACTGTGGACTGTCTGACGCTGTCACTGTGGACTGTCTGACGCTGTCACTGTGGACTGTCTGACGCTGTCACTGTGGACTGTCTGACGCTGTCACTGTGGACTGTCTGACGCTGTCACTGTGGACTGTCTGACGCTGTCACTGTGGACTGTCTGACGCTGTCACTGTGGACTGTCTGACGCTGTCACTGTGGACTGTCTGACGCTGTCACTGTGGACTGTCTGACGCTGTCACTGTGGACTGTCTGACGCTGTCACTGTGGACTGTCTGACGCTGTCACTGTGGACTGTCTGACGCTGTCACTGTGGACTGTCTGACGCTGTCACTGTGGACTGTCTGACGCTGTCACTGTGGACTGTCTGACGCTGTCACTGTGGACTGTCTGACGCTGTCACTGTGGACTGTCTGACGCTGTCACTGTGGACTGTCTGACGCTGTCACTGTGGACTGTCTGACGCTGTCACTGTGGACTGTCTGACGCTGTCACTGTGGACTGTCTGACGCTGTCACTGTGGACTGTCTGACGCTGTCACTGTGGACTGTCTGACGCTGTCACTGTGGACTGTCTGACGCTGTTACTGTGAACTGTTGCTGTTGTTGTTGTGTGCGTTTAGACCTTAGATTAAGCACATTAGTGAGACTGTTGACTAGCAGGATATTTTGACTGGACTTTCTTACAAGTAGCATGCATTGACATATTAAAGTTATGCTGATATATATGAACTAGTTCTTGAGGTAGTTGTCCACTTTGGTTCAGAGTTCTCGGGAGGTGGTCTCAGTTTTGTTAGTGGAAGGGCTATAGGGCATGCAGAATTAGTACACAGTCTGGTCATTCTTGAGTGGGTCACTGATCACATGTCTTTTATACTGTCCACTCTTCTCCTCTGAACTTGGAATTCGGCTAGTGCACTCTTGCACTTCTTCTGGGAAGGGATGCATGGGAAGTTGGTGAACTGTGAAGCATCTCTCTTGGTGCACTGATATCGGTGGAGGTTGGAGTTGGTCGTTGCTGGGCAGTTGTGGTGTTCCTTGGCTGGATGGGTGGTGGTGCTACTTCATCACCTTCATCATGGTTGTGCTGCTCAGAAGTAGGTCGCAGGTGTCTTCAATTTCGCTCTATCTGCTGACCTTCTGACACAACGATGTAACTCCGAGGTCTGTCAGCTGATTTGAGAATGCGGCCAATCCGGTCAAAGCCATGAGGGGTTTCAATCCTGACAGTCTGGCCAGGTGTGAGGGGCTTGAGGGTCTTTGAGCCCTAAGTACGAAAAGCACAAGGATAGTTTAGGGTAAGCGCAAATCAAGTCACGGTGTCCCCAGTTAATCCCCTCTTACCACTCGCGTATATACGGAGACGCGGTGGGTCTATTCGGACCCCCAATCCACAGGAGGATTTTAAAAATAGGATGCCTTCGTCGAATGCGACAGGTGAAAAAGACGCACTGACCTACGGTCGCACTTACTAAAGTCTAAAATCTAAGTGCAGAACTCATCGCAGAACTTGTCAAGGTTTACTTTGCGCTTGATTTCAGTCCGACCCCGGCAACCCCCCCCCCCCCCCCCCCCCAACACCCCACCATTTTTATATGTCTAAAATCTACACAGTTTATTATGTCGTAAATCTTGTTTTACTCGTCTCAAGTTTAACACGTGTCTTCATTTCAACAAACGTTCTATAGCAGTCCCTTGCATGTACGTGTGCTTCAAGCGTTCCTTCGATTTGCTCCTTCTGCGTCAGGCAGACTGTCCTGTAAAGGCTACTTATCGAGTTGGAATATCGTATGATATTCTGAAGCTTTGGCGTTTGATTCTGTGCGAGGCGCAGTGCCGTGGTTCAATCCCTGGGATGAGAGGAATCTAGATTCTTTCTTGTTATTTCCCAATCGACGACTACTTCGTGTCGCTACTATGTGTTGTAATCCTGAGTGCGCGTGAATGAGTATGAACGTATAAGGTGAACAACTTTGATGCACCTTCCCCTCTGTGTGACTGCGAGTGTTGGTTCAACGTCTACGACGCACCTTCCCCTCTGTGTGACTGCGAGTGTTGGTTCAACGTCTACGACGTGCCAAAACACAAACAATCGTCGTAAAAGGAGCTTCCTAAACCTTTCATCGTGTTTTCAATATCGTCTGATTGTCTCCTCTACGACACTGATCGTGGGTTTGAGGATGTTGTGCCGCTTACTCATCTGCACTGTACATCGTCACTGGTCTACGCACATTGAGTGATTAATGCCGTGGTCTCTTTCTGTCTTACGTACATCTCTTAATAATAATAGTTGTTTGAAAAACCTGTTGTTGGTGTTTTTACATCATCATCATCATCATCATCATCATCATCATCATCATCATCATCATCATCATCATCGTCGTCGTTGTTGTTGTCGTTGTCGTCGTCGTCGCCCGCATATTAGTCACTACTGCAAAATATGTTTTCTTATCAGATTTTTTAAAAACTGATATATTTAGCTATTGTTTGTTGAAGTGACGCATATTACTGATACACGTAAATTTGTTCTCCAATTAATCGATTTTGCATGCACAGTTCGTATCAGCATTTGGAGTGGAGGCTTTTTGTGGTAACCAAGGTCTTCGTGTATCGCAAAGTGCTACTTACTGCAAATAAAGAATAAAGTGTGTGAAAATCATTACCGCTTTTCTCATTAATTTTCTGCTCAAACTCTTTCTGCTGTTCTTACTCCTGCTTCGCCCTCCTGCTCCTTCTTTCGTTGCTCCCCCTGTGGGTTGGGGGTGAGAATAGACCCACCACATCTCCCTGTGGGTTGGGGGTGATAGACCCCCCTGTGGGCTGGGGGTGAGAATAGACCCACCACATCTCCCTGTGGGCTGGGGGTTAGAATAGACCCCCCTGTGGGCTGAGGGTGAGAATAGACCCCCCTGTGGACTGGGGGTGAGAATAGACCCCCCTGTGGGCTGGGGGTGAGAATAGACCCCCCTGTGGGCTGGGGGTGAGAATAGACCCCCCTGTGGGCTGGGGGTGAGAATAGACCACCGCGTCTCCCCACGCGTTTCGTAAGGGGCGAATAACTGGGAAAATCGAGAGGACTTGCTTTCCCTGACCGGCTCTAGTAATGTTCATGATCAACGACTTTGCATAGCCTAGAAAGCCTGATGAGGCTTAGAGCTTCATTCATTCATTTGTTCACTCTTTCTTGCCTTGACCATCGCAATCATGCTCCTTCTACTCTGGTCCCAAGGTTTCTGCGTGCACGTGACCTGCTGTCGCGTGCGATTCGCGGGTGCGCTGTTTGAAGCTACGTGGATCACAGAGTTGCATTCGTGTGCACATGTTCTAAATTCCTTTCCAGGAGTAAAGTGAGTACCTGTGAGGGATGAGGTGGAAAATTTTACAGATTAACTCTGGCAAGTTTATCTTCAGCCTGGTTGAATGCTTCACAGGGAGTTGAGATGGTGCTGGAAAGAGTAGCAAACTGACCATGGGTAAGAGTGCGAGGTTTGAACATCCATCGATGGTGAAAAAATCGCAACGTGAAATAAGCACCTTCACCTCTACATCTTCTCCTTGACATGCGTTTTCTCCGTGTATCACCTCCCACCGTTCTTTCCTTTCTCTACTCGTCTCCCTTCTCTGAGTCACACATTGGTACTCAGTGCATGACAACGTGGTTCGAGTGTAAGTGTCATGTACGGCCGGAACCGCTCCGAGCCCCTCATACACCAGACGGAAATCCTGGCTGGAGAGCTTTAGGGCCTCTTGCAGTAGCTCGGCCAGGGGAGGTCCCGATCAGCCAAAGAGGCTGTGAGGGAGGAGGAGACTGGAGGGAGGAGGAGGAGGAGGAAGAGCAAATGGGGGAGGAAGAGGACAGAGGGAAGAGGACAGAGGGAAGAGGAGGGAGAGAGGGAGGAGGAGGAAGGAGGGAGGAGGAGGAGAGAGGGAGGGAGGGAGGGAGGGAGGGAGGGAGGGAGGGAGGGAGGGAGGGAGGGAGGGAGGGAGGAGGAGGAGAAAGGAATAGGAGGAGGAGGCTGGGGATTGGAGGTGGGTACACGGGGTGAAGGGTTGGGTCATAGGGACAATGTCAGTTTATTAATAGCTGACCTTGAAATCAAACCACCCTGGAAGATGGAGCGGGAGCCATGCGCAGCAATAAATTGGTCGCCATACCCAACAAGCCCGAGCCATGCGCAGCAATAAATTGGTCGCCATACCCAACAAGCACGAGCCATGCGCAGCAATAAATTGGTCGCCATACCCAACAAGCAACCCACAAGAAACACCTCTACACTCATCTACCAAGCAAACATAAAAATGAACATACACCCCTCACTTATCGTTTCTCAGGCAAGACAACCTTCATATGAAGTTTTTGGTCTTGCCAGATGAAATGACCCCGCTTTCAAACTGCACACGGTACACATTAGCACTCATCTCATGGTCTTATTAAAATGTGGGTATGAAGCTTTCATGTCATATCAATAAACTGTGAAAGAGCAGTGCTTTGTTTCGAATGTGTTTATTTTCAGTGACGTAAACTCTCTCTAAAATCATCCATACCTGTGCGAAAACACATTTAAGTACTTGACGTGGCGGGACTCCACGCAGCGCAGCCTGCTTGTCACGGGATCCTGACGTCACGGGCATGGGCCATATCCATCGGCTCAACGTCACTGTCATTCGCTGTCACAGTCAGTCATTGTCAGTCAATGTCAATGGCAGTCGTAGTCATTGTCAAACACTTTCAGTCAATGTAAGTCACAGTTTGTGTCAATCCCTGGGAGCCAGTAGCAGTGGTTGTCAACCACATCCAGTATCCCCTCAGTCAGACAGTCATGTTAGTCACTGTCAATCAGTGTCACTGTCAGTCACTGTCATCGTCAGTCATTTTCAGGTACATTCAATGTCACTAAGGTCACACACACTCACCGTAACTGTCCGGCGGATAATGTCAGTCGCAGTGTGTCAGTATTCTGCCAGTGTCTCTGCCAGTCACACTAAGTCATTGCCTGACGAATGATGCCAACCTGTGTCAGCATGTCAGACAACATAGGCTAATGGCAGAGTCGTTGCCAATCACGGTCACTTCAAGTCAAACTCAGACCGAGGGACCAAAACAGCATCTCGTCCCTCCCTCCCGAGACCATCTTGGCATCCCCATGTTCTTGGGACACTGAATATTGGGAAGCCGAGTGGCATCACATCACGAAACACAGAAACAGAACAGGTCTAGGCACATGGAGCAAAGACATGTCTTTGCAAATGGTGTGCGCCTTGCTGCAAAGACGTGTCTTGCACGCCGCAATGAAAGCACGCCTTGCAACAGACTAAAGACACGTCGAGCACTGTTAAGACACGTTTCAACACGAGTAGAGGACGTCTTCGTGTAAGGCCACTTCGGGACACCATCAAGCCGTAACGCGCATACTGCAAACACGCCTTGGGACACAGAGTGAAGACACATCCTGCCGAGCAGACACGGCTAGCTGTATACTTGTATTCGCAAAATGAGCGAAAGCACATGGAGCACATGGGGACACACAACTCGCCGTGAAGATTAGTACTACATCTGAGTGAACCCACGTCTTTATACGCTGGATTTAGGAGAGCCCAAAAGCCGTTAGTTGTTAATGGGATTGAGGTAATGCCTTACATCACGGAGAATATGTAAATGTTCAAACACTGAGCAAAGACACGTTCTCACTACATGGACTGAAGATGAACCTTTGAATAATGCCTTGCAATACAAAGTGAAGACAAGGTCTTGCAAAATAGGCTGGACCTTTCAATACTGAGCACACTAGTTTGACTTCTTGTGTGCCAGTGTGCCTGCCTGGTGAATCACGTGCGGGACCTCTCGGCACCACCCTGTAGGTACTCATAGAGCTAATCTTGTTCGCCTTCTCCACGCCTATCTGGATGCATGGAGACCAAAAACAGAGCGGATGTCTTCAGCTGAAATGCCCTGATTATGCAAAGATCTCTTATGGATGAGAGTTCCTCAGGCTAAGAAGACTGCTTAATTCGTGCCTAATGTTGGCAACAGCAAGGGACAGGCAGCGGTGACTGGGAATGTGGCAACACGACCTCAGCACTGCATCGGCAACCGTCATGGTCCTCTGGAGAATCCCATTTTCCATCGCAAGCACGCGGCACATCGTGTTTTCCTATACAAATAAAGATGGTTAGTTGTCTTCCATTCTTGCAGCCTCTGGGCACATACGGGTTGTCTATGCACTGGGCTGCACACTATTCTGCACACTTTTCTGCATTGCATTCCGCATACTTGTCTACACACACAGACTGCCAGCAGACAGAGATTGGCAGAACAGCCTGGAAGTACGGTGGCCAGGCCTCACAGGTCCACTTTTCGCCGCGTCTGGTTGCAGCGCTTGAGAGTGTCTGAGACGTCTGTGCCGTCGTAGTGCGTGGTGATGACGTCACGCGCGAAGTAGGTGTCCTCTTGGTACAGGCTCCAGTGCTTGAGCCATGCTAGTAAACTAGAGATTTCACCTACCGGAGATACTACTGACTCTGGTTCACAGAATGGGTGGGTGGTGGTGGTTTAGAATGTTGTATTTAAGGAAACGTTAATTAAACATCAATTGAATGAGCAAAGTAATTTTCAGATATTTCGATGCTAGCATGAATACGTTTCGGAAAACGTTAAAGAAATATCCATTAAATGTTTACATGCCATCTGGGAACAAATGAGTTTCATTGTCTATGATTGCAGTGCAAATTATTGTTACAATAAAATATTAATGTGATTAATTTCATGTTTCAAAAACATTCCTTTAAAAACAGTGTTTGTTTTGACGTCGGTAAAACGTTATTATAAGGTTACATTGTGATATGTTAACCAAAGGCACACCACACAAACAACTGACTGTGCCACATGAAGTGTAGAACTGGGTGTTGATGATCCAGAATGAGCTGCTATGAACGAATCATGGTCATCAGTGTTTTCTGCTTGTATCGCTTTCTTTCGACCGTGAGTTTTGTTCGATCGCCATCTGGAGCCCCTCAATGTATGTGCAGTATGCTGCCACACCCTCGGCATATTCATATTTGACTATCTGTTATTACACTGGATGAAAGCTTGGAAGAAGAGCGACAAGCAGATGGCAAGGAGCACGCAACTGGTGGTCACATGACCAAATTCAACCAATCGCAGACAGGGATTCTGTCAGAAAAGTATGACAAGGCCTGTGATTGGTTGGACACACCAGGAGAGTGCCTAACAAATATTAATTATTACAGTGGCCTCCCTTCTATTTTTGGAACACAGTCATGTCAGCCTATGAGATGCAAGATCTAGCTTTTGAACAATACTTCGCACGCTGGGAATAAATATAATGGGGATCACACAGTGTGTTGTGAAACACTGCAATTTTTCACAAGAAATGACAAATTTTTTGGCTGCAACAAAGTAAATTCATGAAGGATGGGTGTGCAAATTCTGTTTTTGAGTGGTTCTTGTAAGCGTAAGCCATCTCGGGCCAGTCTGGAGTCTCAATGTGAACAGCAGTATTCATGAGCCGACACCTAATTCTCGAACTAGCCCAAATTCACCATTTTGACTATTCTATTGACCTCTGACTACTTTAAAAAAGGAATAAGGAAAGAGTGTTCAGACCTTTAAAAGATTTCATTTCATCCATCAGTTCATTATCTTCAATTTCCTACAAATAAGAATAGAGCAAACATTTTACAGCAAATAAAAGTGTTATTTCTGATAATGTTTCAATAGTGTTCATTACAGGCATGTTCCACTGTACATTCCATAGTGTCCTGAAAGGTCCGCATGAGCCAAAAGGCCGCATCTGTGTGATGTGAAAATGGCAGGAGAGCAGGGGGGCAGCTGTCGCAGACAGAGCCACAGCCAGGGGCCCCACAGCCAGGGGCCCCACAGCCAGGGGCCCCACAGCCAGCCAGGAGCCCCACAGCCAGGGGCCCCACAGCCAGTCTACATCTGCCTTGCCTCTGCAGGACTACCGCGCTGCAGCCCTTGCTTAGAACATACGGGTCTTGACTGCATTCCTCGTCAGTGCAAGCAGTTGGAAAGCCAGGCCAAAATCTTTCAACAAAAAAGTCAAGGCACAACAGATGGTCAATGGTTTACTCATCTTTTCCAATTTCATTCAATCACTCCATGAAGATATGATCACAACTCTCAATTTTCCTCATGTGGTGCGGCCCTGGCAGACAGTCTCAGGGGCGGACGAGGGGGGGGGGGGGTGTTTCCGGAAACACCCCCCCCCCAAATATATATAGAATTTTTTTTCATCAAAATGCGCCAGATTATACCATTTTGCAGCCTTCCCACCCCCCCCCCCCCCCCCCCCCACTTCGCTGTGCCGGCTGAGCACTTTGCGCGTTCACAGTCCCCCCCCCCCCCCGCAAGTTCCTAAAACAAGTTTGGAATACCCCCCCCCCCCCCAAATGAACTGATCCGCCCCTGAGTCTCCAGGGTCATCTATGACTGGTGACCCATGACAACGACAGCCTGCTTGTGCACATGCTACCTGGCATTGGCATCATCGTCCTCTTATCACCTCCATACTCCTAATTTAAAGGCAAGACACCTTGGCTGGAGAACCCTTGTCCCTACAATTTCCATCTCATCGGGGCTTTTCAGCTCTGCCTCTTCTGGCTCAGTCCAGAAGGATGGACGGATGAGATTTATGACCTATCAGCCTTAGTAAGCTAGGTAAGGCCATTAATTAAGCATGTAATTAACTAGGATAAGTTTAGAGTGAGCGCAAATCACGTAGTCCCTAGTTATTCGTCTCTTAAAAATCGCATAGGGAGACGCAGTGGGCATCGCAAAATCACGTAGTCCCTAGTTATTCGTCTCTTAAAAATTGCATAGGGAGACGCAGTGGGCATATTCTCAACCCCAGCCCATGTGGAAAGCTCAGTCCTGAAGAAAACTCTCCTCACTTCTCCTTCACTCCTGCTTTCCCAGTCAAACTGCAGGTTGTCCTGCCAACTGACTTGTTGCAATGACACTGACCCACCAAGCATTTCCCAAACATATACATCCCTTCATCACTGGTGTCCCGACACTCACAAACACCAGCAGACAGTCAAACTGCCTTTGGCAGTCTTTTCCAGTGATACACATTTCTTTTGCACTTCACCATTGTCGTAGCCTCCGGAGTCAACATCGATGCCAAAATGTACCACCTCTGCATAGTGAGGATGGAAAGGCTTACAAATTACACAGCACCCAGCAAAAATAAAATGGGATTGGCATTGCCCAGAAAAGTAAGATTTCTTTCATGTGGAAACTTTACAGCTGGTTTGATAGGTTTTACAGTTAATGATCTTTCCTTTAATAACAGCCCATCATCTGGTTTTTTTAAAATAAATCTCTAAGAGTGTTGTGACCAACCCCAGTTTCCATGAACCACTGTAGCTGGAACAAGACGCTCTCATGATCAAAACGACTCCAATGGCAGTGCTGGCCTAGAAACAGTGCTTGCCTAGAAACAGTGCTGGCCTAGAAACAGTGCCAGCCTAGAAACAGTGCTTGCCTAGAAACAGTGCTGGCCTAGAAACAGTACCAACCTAGAAACAGTGCTTGCCTAGAAACAGTGCTGGCCTAGAAACAGTACCAGCCTAGAAACAGTGCTTGCCTAGAAACAGTACCAGCCTAGAATCAATGTTGGCTTAGAAACAGTGCTGGCCTAGAAACAATGTTGGCCTGGAAACACTGCTGGCTTAGAAACAGTACCAGCCTAGAATCAAATTTGGCTTAGAAACAGTGCTGGCCTAGAAACAGTGCTGGCCTAGAAACACTGTTGGCCTAGAAACACTGTTGGCCTGGAAACACTGCTGGCTTGGAAACAGTACTGGCCTGGAAACACTGCTGGCTTGGAAACAGTACTGGCCTGGAAACACTGCTGGCCTGGAAACAGTACTTGTCTAGACAAGGTACCAGCCTAGGAACGGGACAATTGGGCGGGTGTCCCATACTACCTATCCATGATACTGTCTGAATGAATTAATGAATCAATGAATACATGAATGAATGGAGTTATGTGGCCAGCCAGCCTTTGAAGGCCATGTTAGATCATTGATCATGTAAATTACTCGGGCTGGTTAGAGATAGAGTAAGAGCTTGTCAAGTCTTGATTTCCCTAGTTCTTCAATGTTTACAGTTTGCAGCTGCAGATGTGGTGGGTCTATTCTCACCCCCAACCCATGGGGGGGCCAGTCTGAAGGGGTCACACAACTTATGTTTTGCATCTGACAGAAGCTGGGGAAGCAGAGTCCCTGGCAAGTTGTCTGGTGCTGGGTATGTGGGCAAGACCACTGGCAGTGCCATCATGTGTACAGGTCAAAGTCAATCCTCTTGGAGCTGTAGAAGTTGCTTCCAGAGCCCACCTTCCGCACATAGACACCACCCTTGAAGTAGCCGTCCTCAGTCCATGCCAACATCTGTGAGGACCTGAAAGGTCCCAGGATCTGTGCATCATCCGTGTTCTCCCACTTGTACTCCCACTTCACCTCACCCGATTGGTCCTGCTCAGCAGCCACTCCTGAAACAGAGAGAAAAGCTGTCACCTTGTAACCTAGTGCCAGACTACAGAGGAAGCAACTTCAGCATCTTTAGACATTTTCTTCAAACAGTTGGCATGCCGCTTGTAAGATATGGGCATTTGCTGGTGCATAACATCTCCCCTCTCTCTCTCTCTCTCTGTTCCTTAAAAATATCAATAACCCCCCCCCTTTCAGAAAAGAGAATTTTTCCACTGCTGCGTCTCCTCCTCTCAACATCATCATTACAGCAGTTAGAATGTCACTCAAACTCAAAGCATGGGTAGGAATGGAAAGACACATTATAGTGCAGTCCATTAGGAAATCACTGTTGTCCCCTTGCTATTAATTTGACTAGCTCAATGTTGGCTTATTAATATCTATAGGAAACTTCAATACCATTTTCCTCTAGCAAATACTGGAGGTATTCAAAAACTCCTGACAGCATCTCAATTCAGTCCATGATTTTGAAGAACACGCAGTGATATCTTATTGCAAGAAATAGAGTTCAACAGACTTAACCCATTATGACCTACAGTGCATAATGAAAAAGCCTCCCTAAAACCTGAGGGTTTTTCCGGAAAAAAAGAAGTCGACATCCTTTATTCAAAAAATGATTTCTTCTCTTCTACACATCCTAGAACAAGATCTAACAAGGGCAAAGCAAATATGACTCACATGCTTGACCTTGACCTTTATATGACCTTGACCTTCAGGTGACCTTCAAGGTCAAGGTCAAACAACTAAACCTACCAATGACATCATACACTAAGAAATGCTTTACACATTTTTCCTACCAAAATACATGTGACCTTGACCCAAGGTCAAGGTCATCCAAGGTCATGCAACACAAAGCTGTTAATTCAAGACATAGGAAGCACAATGGTGATTATTGGCACTTTCTACCATGAGATATGGTCACTTTTAGTGGTTCACTACCCCATTTTGGTCACATTTCATAAGGGTCAAAGTGACCTTGACCTTGATGATATGTGACCAAATGTGTCTCATGATGAAAGTATAACATGTGCCCCACATAATTATTAAGTTTGAAACAGTTATCTTCCATAGTTCAGGGTCAGGGTCACTTCAAAATATGTATACAATCCAACTTTGAAGAGCTCCTGTGACCTTGAATTTGAAGCAAGGTCAACCAAACTGGTATCAAAAGATAGGGATTACTTTGCCCTATATACCACATATAGGTCAGGTATCCAATCTCAAAAACGTCAGAGAAAATTGAGAAAATGTGAAAAATGACTGTTTTTTAGACAACATTTATGGCCCCTGCGACCTGGACCTTGAAGCAAGGTTAAGTCACTATGTATGTTTTTTGAGGCCTTGTCATCATACACCATCATGCCACATTTGGTATTGATAGACTTAATAGTTCCCGAGAAAAATCCAACGTTAAAGTTTTCGGACGCCCGGACCGGAAACCCGGACCGGAAACCCGGACGCCCGGACGGACGAAAAGGGTGAGTACATAGACTCACTTTTGCTTCGCATGTGAGTCAAAAACTGCTAGAAAGGTAAATAAATAATCTACTCCACTATGACTGCAGCTCCTAGAGTACAAAATTTTCCTGTAAAAAATTGGAAAGGTGAGAAAAGTGAAAACTTTTCAAGAACACATAATTTTTTGGCTCCAAAATACACTTCAACTCAACTTATTCTCATTGAAACAGTAAAAACTTTACATAGTCTTGAAGCTGATTCATTTTTATATTTGCAATTAAAATTGCAAAAAAATCAGAGCAGTTGGCATAATATTATGACAGATAATGTACACATATGTAAAATCTAAGAAATTTGTCCTTTCGGCATTTGAAAGATATTGCCAACAAAAAAGTATATTATAACTCAACTCAACATATCGACAAGATTCAAAACCTGTTTGAAAGCTTAAAGTATGCAGAATATCAGGGTACCTTCAAAATCAAGTGATTACATTTACAAGCGGAGAAACGATCGTTTTTGTGGAGAGATCTGATCTCGCGCAACATGGCTGACGATCCTGCAGCAATCAGTGAAGGGAGTGATATCGAAGCTGATTCAGATGAAGAGTTCGAAGCACTTTTGGGAGACTACTGTAGCGATTGTTTGGGTGCAGAACAGTCGCAGGAGTGGTTTGAGTTTCTGGAGGAGGAGGATGTCGAAGAGGAGTTCGAAGGATTCCAGGGAGAGTGGAAGTATGATAACTTTAGACCATGCCTCCGCCATGATTTTCATTGAAAGGCTGGTTTAAAGGTCTAAAGTTCTCATACTTCCACTCTCCCTGGAATCCTTCAAACTCCTCTTCGACATCCTCCTCCTCCAGAAACTCAAACCACTCCTAGTCCTGCGACTGTTCTGCACCCAAACGATCGCTACAGTACTCTCTCGAAAGTGCTTCGAACTCCTCATCTGAATCAGCTTCGATATCACTCCCTTCACGGATTGCTGCAGGATCGTCAGCCATGTTGCGCGAGATCAGATCTCTCCACAAAAACGATCGTTTCTCCGCTTGTAATCACTCGATTTTCACTCCGTAAACGTGGGAAGGAAGTGTGTTTATTTGGCTACCCAGAATGATTAGTATCTGCCACGTCATATCCGTGACTAATTTTAGGAAATGCGATGGAAGTATGCTCCACCAAATTTAATACCGATGTTCGACCAACAACTCGATTTCTTTTTTCAAAACTCAAGTGAAAAAAAATCTTATTTCAGCTCCTACTTGCTCGATTTTTGATCTGTAAGTGCTGAAAAAAAGCGGATACACTAAGCTTTCCAGCATGCCTAGTGTCTGTCATGTTATATCAATGACTATTTTTAGAACAGCGATCGGAGTGGAGTACTATCAACAGGGTTCGTACAGGTTTTTAGATACAAAATTCCATGACTTTTCCATGACTTTCCATGACCTTCAACAACATTTTCCATGACCTAGCGTACTGTGATACATGACAATTTTAAAGAGAAAAGTGTATGGCGCACGACCAAACTCACGCACAATACACCCGTTGTAAAAAAAATTCTAATTCTTGTTATTATTTTTACAGCAGATTGATTCAAAAACTGACAAATGCAGAAAATTTTCAAACAAGTACTCCTTAAAATGATGATACTTTTGTCCCAAATTGTCTGGTGCTTCAACGATTAACGCACGCTGAATGTGGTAATCGAGCACGCGTCTACACAACGCCATTGCGGTCCGATGTACACACAAACAGGTGGAAAATTTCCGCCTGTTTTCTCCTTTCAAGCGCACAATCCGGGCGCTAGACAAAAAGTAGATTCATCGTACATTAACATCGAATATAGCGTTGGAAGGGGGAAATCTTGTAGAATCCGAGGGTGTCTGTACGAAAGCGGGAGTGAGCAAATTTTAACAAAATGTCCGATGACGTTCGAACTTTCATCCATAACTCGTCTTTCGATTTTCACCGGAAGTTCAAACATACACCGAACGAAAGAGCAATCTTTCCTCTAATGAGTAGTAAAGTTTCAACTTGATCAAATGAGAAACTTAGACGGACGAGTGTTTAGAAGAGACCAACCCGAGTCGCGAAATGCAAACTCCGTCGAGCCACCGCGAGTCGGTAGTGGCGGAGGGTGTTTTTTTACGTAATCGGCTTGTATGTTCTCAGCGGAAATAAGACGGATAACACAAAACTACACGACACATGTTCTTGAAACCTTCTGCTTCATAAACAACTTTCATTCTTGTTTTTATTCACAATATTTTGTGGATTGTCCACAATTAGCCATGAAAGTGAAGTGGTATTGCCGAGTGCATTTTGACGGAAGCGGCTTAGGGGAGCCCGTTAGTGTCAACCGTCAGTCGGTGACCTTTGACCGCATCCGCCACTCCGCCTGACTGGCTGCGCTCGATTTGTCCGCCTGAATCCGCCGGCGGGCGAGACGGGGCACCGGCGGGTTTTTTGTTGCGCTCGATTTGTTCAGGTGACGTCACTGGCGGATCACTCGGCGACCGCCGGGTCCGCCCTCAGGGGCGGGTTTCAAAATAGGTAGTCGATCTTGGTCGCAAGATCTTGCTTCGCAGTAAGAGCTAGCTAAAAAAGAAGCTACCCAACGTGACGAAGTAATGCGCATGCGTAGACGTCACGACAAGAGGTGAACTGGCCACATTTCAATGGCCGACGTGTTGCCGGTTCATTCAGAAAACGCTCTATTTCGAGATACTAGCAACCCATCCAAAGAAAATAGAAGCCATGCACAGCATTAATTTATCAAAGGTGTATGTTGAATGCATTAATAGATCGTGAAACCTCCTACAGTTTACACATCGAATGCAGGTCAACGCATCCACGACGAACTTTTGTCTCGAATCTTAAAAGCTAGGCACCTCTCAAGCTGCCTCGCTCAATCTACGCTCGTCTACGATTGGCTCGATAGCAAGCAAAGAATGAAACTGCCCATTCGGCGAGATCTACGTAGATCTACCGAGATCTTCGCATTTTGAAACCCGCCCCAGGTTTTCTGAGGCGAACGAAGATCCAAGATGGCAACGACCAGACTAGGGTTTATGTTTTGTGACGCTTCGACACTGAAAATATTTGATAATTCGTTCTCCGCTGACTCATGTGTGCCTTAATTTGTCACCTCGCTGCAATCTCCGCTGGATAATTGAAGTAGATTACGATTTTTTTTCTTTATTGTGTGCACGATGTGTGGTTGACGGTGAGAAATCCTGCATTAAGTTCGAATTGAAAATTATCTCGCAAAGGGACGTAACTCTACATTCTGACCTCCCTTTGCGTAAAGGAAAATCGCTCGAGTGCGTGGTCTTATAATAGGGTCTTTGACTGCACCTAGGCTCAGGAGTCACTTATCAGGGCATAGGTAGTGGTAATGAAAATGTTCAATTTACACAATAACCTCAAACCTTACCATAAACCAAGAAGACAGCACATTTCCTCATCATCGCTACCGCTGTCTAGTAACTCTTCTAAACACCACAATTGTGCCGCCATGTTGATCAGCCGAAAGCGCTCGATTGGCACGAAAGCTGTCGATTAGCCGATCACGTCACGGGGGACTGCGGTGACGTGGCGGCCGACGGATTCAGGCGGATAAATCGAGCGCAGCCACTGACTTCGCACACCCTGGGGAGTTATGCTAAGATCCGGCAGCATTAATGTATCTGCGTTTTGTGACAAACGTCTTGCTCGGCGGTACTGTAATCCATGCACCTTAACGGTGCGCGTGATTCGGGTGTAATCTTAAGCTAAACGACGTTTATTTGGCAGTATTACACCCGAATCACGCGGAACACAGAATTTGCGCAGCTGAGTGCGAGCTGGAGGCAAAATCTGGGTCACGTGGCGGCGTCTATTTTAAAGGCTCGTGATTGGCTGAGAGTGATACAACCTCCGATATCAGAGAGCTACTTCCGGCTGACGGTTGACACTAACGGGCTCCCCAAAGCCGCGTGTCATTTTGACTAGTACTGTAGTAGCGCAAAGATTTGATACAAATTACCACGGAATCCTACCACTAGTTAAAAAAATTTAGAAAACTCAGAAAGACTTTCATCTTTCATGTTACATTGGTATTTTGCGTTATTGATATGTGCGAATCCTAGAAAAAGTGGATTCTATCGAACCGACGGCCACTTCCGGTCTGATGAAATTTCTTCGAACATCGCGTGCGGCGTCTATTTAGCACTCGCTGAAGGTCCCGAGTTCTACAATACTTTTTCCAATATGTGCAAAATATTGCAATAAATATATTCCTAAATGATTGTTCTAGCATAAACTGAAACAAGAAGGGCAAAGCCCATATGACTCACATGCTTGACCTTGACCTTTATATGACCTTGACCTTTATATGACCTTGACCTTCAGGTGACCTTCAAGGTCAAGGTCAAACAACTAAACCTACCAATGACATCATACACAAAGAAATGCTTTACACATTTTTCCTACCAAAATACATGTGACCTTGACCCAAGGTCAAGGTCATCAAGGTCATGCAACACAAAGCTGTTAATTCAAGACATAGGAAGCACAATGGTGATTATTGGCACTTTCTACCATGAGATATAGTCACTTTTAGTGGTTCACTACCCCATTTTGGTCACATTTCATAAGGGTCAAAGTGACCTTGACCTTGATGATATGTGAACAAATGTGTCTCATGATGAAAGTATAACATGTGCCCCACATAATTATTAAGTTTGAAACAGTTATCTTCCATAGTTCAGGGTCAAGGTCACTTCAAAATATGTATACAATCCAACTTTGAAGAGCTCCTGTGACCTTGACCTTGAAGCAAGGTCAACCAAACTGGTATCAAAAGATAGGGCTTGCTTTGACCTATATACCACTTGTAGCTAAGGTCGCCATTCTCAATAACATGGGAGAAAATTGGGAAAATGTGAAAAATGACTGTTTTTGAGACCACATTTATGGCTCCTGTGACCTTGACCTTGAAGCAAGGTCAAGTCACTATGTATGTTTTTTGAGGCCTTGTCATCATACACCATCATGCCACATTTGGTGTTGATAGACTTAATAGTCTCCGAGAAAAATCCAACGTTTAAGTTTTTTACGCCCGGACGGACGGACGGACGGACGCCCGGACGGACGGACGACACGGCTCAGTACATAGACTCACTTTTGCTTCGCATGTGAGTCAACAAAAACCCCAATAAACTAACCGATTTCAGCTGATTTGTCCGTCAAAATCGCATCTGCGCCGTCACGCTCTTACTCGCCATGAATCATTGTGTGATTTTGACGGTCACGCTATTTACCAAAATGGCGCTAATGTCTTCGAAATGGCTTAGAAATGAGCATATGTATCGTTATCCCCTTCTTGAATATGATATATTTAAGCTATTCTAATTAAACCAGAACTATATTTGACCAAATTACGTTAGAAACAGCAACATTTTGAAACAGACATGCGGTCGCCATTTCGATCCAGCGCCAAATGGTAAATAGCAAAATCGGACATGGATATCCAGCTGTTTCTTCTGAAGTTCAGCATTCAGGGACTCATCAAGAAATGTGGCCCCAGACCAAAAGTTGTCAAGTACCGGGCTTTGCTTTCACTCAAGGCAAACTTGGAGGCGATGACACTGTCGGGAAACATGCGACGGAACAGCTCGTTCATTCCTTTGGTACTGGAGAATGAGAAGTGGGAGATGACCATTTTCAAAGTCCACAAAATTTCTGCTTTCAGTGTCAAGAAAGTGTCAATCCCAGTAGATCTACTGCCACTGCCAGTGGGTGCAGGCCTAGTTTCGACCGGCGTAGCAGCGCCAGCTGGAACCACCACCTTTGAAGCACTCTCTGTCTCAGCATTTTTTGCAGTTTGAACAAAATCTGATATTCGTGTTTGACGTTTGCTCTTTTCTTCTTGGTGTTTTTTAGCACGCGCCTGGTGCGCGACACCTTTCATGTGGCTTTTCAACGCTGCCGCTTCCATGTTGGATACATCAAAGTCTTTTTCACAAAATCGGCACTTTGCCATCCCATCCACTCTCGCTCGCATGACCCACTCACGGTATTCAGGGTCTCCTGTCCAAGAGTCTTGAAAGCAACACTTTCCAGGCATGATGATAATCTGATTCTCAAAGAAACACTGCACCACAAACAAAACAAGCTCTTTTCACTCTGTCCTCGTTTGAACCAACTGACCGGACCCGCTTCAAAGATTATAGGTTGCCCGCTTCAAAGATTATAGGTTGCCCGCTTGGAAATGAAACGAGGTCACCTAGCCAAAGAACCAATCAGGAAGCAGAAGGCACACGAGCCTTCAGAATTAACCAATGGAATGCAAGAGCACGTTTTCCTGACGTGCTCAGCGTTTAAAATTAGATTGAGAGTATCGCGCGAAGCACAGCCTAGAAAACATATTTTTTTCTTTCTTTTTTTTTCTTTCTTAAATTCCATGACTTTCCATGACCTAAGTTGAAATTCCATGACTTTCCAGGCCTGGAAAATGAAAAATCAAATTCCATGACTTTCCAGGTTTTCCATGACCTGTACGAACCCTGTATCAAATGCCACGCAGGTTTTCGGCGACAAATAAACTTTTTTTCAAAACCTAACGGATAAAAAAAATATTATCCACTCCTACTAGCTTGATTTTCATTCTGTAAACGCTGAATGGAGGCATTTTGATTCTGCTATCAGCATGTCTAGCAGTAATCATGTGATATCAATAAATATTTTAGTCTATGCGTTGGAGGCACACCACCGTCAAATGCGACACGCGCGTCGCATCCTGTCTGAAAGGGAGATGTAACGTGCGCGTCGCATCCGGTCAGAAAGGGTTAAGCAAAGCAGCGAGTGGAAGTCACTTGTGACAGACAAGACACATGCACTACCTGAAGCAGAAGTGGATGAGCTGGGGCCTTCCCCAGCGCCATTGGGTTTCCCCGTGTCCTTGCTGGAGCCATCAGCTTCAGTCTTGGAGGCTGAGGGTTCCCCGCTGGGCCCATCATCAGCAAAAATGTCAACCGAGTCCACCGCACTGGGACCAGAGCCAGCATTGCCGCCACCCTCCATCTGCCTGAGCAGGAAGGCGATCCTCTCGTAGGTCATCTCATAGGCATCCGTGTCCCCATACTGCACCAGCTTGTCCACAAGTTCTGTCAGTCTCAACATCCTGGCCTTGTTGTCAGCCCGCTGCTGCTCTGATTCCTCTGCTGGTCCACCTGCCTCCTTCTTCTGCTTCTTGGCCTTCCATCGCTGACTGGCCGCAGGCGCCTTGCCTCCACCCAGGCGCTTGATTGCTTTGAGGATGGACTCTCCTGGCTGCAAGAATGGCAGCATCTCCTTCAGCACCTGCTCCTTCTGCAGCTTGGGCATTTCAATGATCTCATCATCTGAATCATCTTCGTCTTCATCATCATCCAAGGCATACTTCCTCTTGTAGCCCTCTGACTTTTTCACCTCCACCCAGTCGATGCTGTCCATCCAGCTGTCTGCAATTTCCTGTTGTAACAAGAGACAAGTGCACATGAATGTGTTGTGCAGCAAAGCTTAAGAACATTTTAAGAAACCAAATTTATTAATGACCAATGCCAGTAAACAGTTTAATTTTCAACTGAGAAGCAACCTTTTACTACACTAGAC
>JAWQFJ010024433.1:32500-55000 GCA_034096865.1 Theodoxus fluviatilis | reverse complement strand
ACGCCTAATTCTACGTTTCATTTTTTTGTCGACACGTTGAGTTAATATAAATGTGATGTCGAATTGGAAGTGTTCCTTTGTTTTCAGCCATGCTCAGGCAGGAGACGTTTATCATCATGCCTCGTACCGCGGAAGAACTAGTGCAGGTGAATCAGCATTAGCTGAGTAAACACGTTGTGAAGAGTTACAACACGCTTTCCTTTTCGCTGTGATTATTCGTTCTGATGATCAAAGAAAGAAGGCTTATACAGATTTGACGCTAATGTTTACGGCTGTCTCCTTCGCAACCTCGAGGTAGTTACGGAGGTTCCCCTAGCTTGTGCAGGTGTGACATCGCCGTTGGTAAATCATACTCTTTGGTTCTGCGCATGCGTCAAAACCGGAAGTGACGCGTGTATCGCGCCTCGTTCAAAGGTGATGTGCCGCGAGACTCCGCCACTCCGCCTGACTGACTTCGCACGCCCTGCGGAGTTATGCTAAGATCCGGCCGCATTAATGTATCTGCGTTTTGTGACAAACGTCTTGCTCGGCGGTACTGTACCCCATGCACCTTAACGGTGCGCGTGATTCGGGTGTAATCTTAAGCTAAACGACGTTTATTGGCAGTATTACAGCCGAATCACGCGGAACACAGAATTTGCGCAGCTGAGTGCGAGCTGGAGGCAAAATCTGGGTCACGTGGCGGCGTCTATTTTCAAGGCTCGTGATTGGCTGAGCGTTTACCAGGCGCGATGCATAACGATGCGCGATGCTTATAGGCATCGCCGAACGTACAAAATACGTCACTTCCGGTTTCGGGGCATGCGCAGAACCATGCGCGATGAAATCACCTTCGGCGATGTCACACCGGGAAAGTCGAATCCAAATCCAGTATTCGTGCACTTGTCGATTCGCAGCGATACAATCAGCTCACATCAATAGCATCATTGCGCTTCACTCTAGGGGCTTGATCCCATGCATTCTGTGAACCCGAGTTAGTAGTGACTCTGCCGCAGTTCGCAATGCGTAATTGACTTGACCTTCACATTACAGCATTGCGCCAAAAATAGTTAGTTCTGGACGCTATTTCCACCCACGTTTTACTGAAATAATTCAGATGTCAAAACTTGTTTCCATTTCAGCACAAACTTTTTATTTTATCGAATAAACGCTTGTTTATTACCTCAACAAGCCTAAGTTATGAGTTATGTGCAAAATAGCCTTAGAACGACTTTAGCAGCGTATGTCAGAGAGCCGTGAGCTATCCCACAAGCCTCTCATGCATATTCCGGATGGAATCCTTCCATCACGTGATATGAACTGTGCTAGAGACTGTTTTGCTGGCAGGCGAAGTCTCCAGTAGACTAGAATGGATCCCATTAACACATAATGGCTGTTATCCTCACTCTCACATTTCAAAGGTTATCCCACGTGTGTCATTCGCGCTCTCACATTGCCCCGTTTTTATAACTTTTTCTGGTTCTCTAGAATTACCTTGAAACATCGAGAACCGACTAGACGAGTCAGACGCACTGCGAAACGACGTCACGTGACACTTCAAAAGCGTATGTGCCCTGACTGCATCATGTAAGTAAGCAACGGCCATGTCGAGGGCGGCAGGAGAAATTTGTCGTGTCATCTGAATGATGACTGCTCAAATAGTTTGGTTAGATATTCTGGTGTTCGGCCAAATTTTACCTTTTTTACTAGCACACATTTATTGAGCTGCAGATGCTTATGGAGAGGCAAAGTGTCAAGCATCTCCATTTTCTTTTCAGACCGAGAGATTTATTTGAGAGAGACAGAGATATATAGAGGGGGTTGAGAGAGAGAGAGAGAGAGAGAGAGAGAGAGAGAGAGAGAGAGGAGAGAGAGAGAGAGAGAGAGAGAGAGAGAGAGAGAGAGAGAGAGAGAGAGACAGAGACAGAGACAGAGACAGAGAGACAGAGACAGAGACAGAGAGGGAGAGACAGAGACAGAGACAGACAGACACAGAGACAGAGTGTGTGTGTGTGTGTGTGTGAGAGAGAGAGAGAGAGAGAGAGAGAGAGAGAGAGAGAGAGAGAGACAGAGAGACAGAGAGGCAGAGAGACAGAGACAGAGACAGAGAGACAGAGAGGGAGAGACAGAGAGACAGAGAGAGACAGAGAGAGAGAGAGACAGAGAGACAGAGAGAGAGAGAGAGACAGAGAGGACAGAGAGACAGAGAGAGATTTATCATGCAGCCGCAAACTTACAGCGGGTGATGAAGCCAAGCAATACAAAAAATATAATTGCAATACATAACGTCTCTTTAAATATCATAACATACAGGGTACGAGGAGGTGGGTATATATATACACAATAACATACACTATACACACACACATGCACACACACACACACACATACACACGCGCGCGCGCACACAGACACACACACACACAAACGCACACACACACACACACACAAACACACACACACACACACGCACGCACACAGACACACACACACACACACACAAACGCACACACACACACACACACACACACACACACATATTCTCATCTGGTAGAAATGCAACAGGACTGCGCAACATCATTTTACAATCTTCAAGGCAAAATAGAAGATTTTAACAGTCAAGTTTATTTTTTAGGCACTGTGATTGCGGTATTGCCCATTGGAATCGTTCCAGACCTTTTTCTGTAACCATAGCAACCATGAACAAGAGGAACTCCTCAGTCTGTGGGAAAGACAGGTGCCTAGACGTTTTAAATTGGTAAAGAGACAAAGGCACACGGCGTCCTAACAGCTAAAGGATTGCTAGTGTTTCTTTTTATATTGAGTTGTAGAGGGGAATAGCCTCAACTCCATTAAACATATTTTAATGTCGAGTGGGGCGTCGACCTATTGAGCATCGGGGCACAGCACGCAATGTGTTGCATGCAACATTCGATGTCACCCAGCAAATGGTACATACAGTCGGATTTGAAGATTGTGAGTTATTTGCATCATTAAAAACTGCAAAATTTGAGCTTCAGTTATGTGGAACAAAATATATCCCATGGCCTGTGTAGTTCCTTAATTAAGGAAGGATATTCTACCAGCCAGGCCTGACATTACCAGTTCTGAGTTATTTTGCTGAAAAACTATCTAATGAACCAAGTGTAAAACGTGACCAGCTTGGAGAAGGTAACAAAAAGACTCTCGGTTTCAGTGAATTATTACGTGGTCCTGCAATGGTTTCATCCTGACATTGCTTTTGTTACGGGGATCCACAAAAACGAAATAAAACAGGTCCCGGGTTACTTAGAAGTCTTTATATTTTACATAAAAATACCCGTAACAGTGGTAGACTAGGAAAAAAAAGTTACATTTATATATGGCTCAAACACAAAATTCTAAATAACCCAATCCTATAAAATTACATCTACTCTCTTCATATTCTCAAATCCCAACGGGAAAATGAAAAAGCACAAGTAAAATTTCGGTCAGCCTTCTTACATAAAAACATAAAATACATAGGTCAGCCCTCGACAAGTTAAAATGTTATCGACCCGTGTAAAAATCGCACCAACCTTCACCAACACTGCCCGCTCTCTCGCTCTCTCTCTCTCTCTCTCTCTCTCTCTCTCTCTCTCTCTCTCTCTCTCTCTGCCTCTGCCCGTCTCTGCTGTGTGTGCGGTGCCGATCTCGATCTGTGTCTTCTTGCGCTCTCCTATATCGCTATCTTCTCACAACCAACTCACGGTCATTTCTACTCACCACAACGCACCTCTCAGAGCGAACACCGCTCACCACCCCGGGGCAGAACTCAACTCCCATCCACCCTCTACGTCAATCTCTATACAGTCGTTGGACTACCAACCCCACCCTCAACGTACCAGCAAAAATCAAGTCTCTCCCTCAGGTGAGATACTTCCGAAAACCTATTTCCCCATTACATTGTAGGTCAATGTCAATTCACTGGTGCCTAAAATTAAAAGATAAGCACTACATTGGGTGTGCAACCCCTATAGAAACATAACATTATTTGAGTATTTAGTTGTTGTTCAAGTTGATTTTTTCTCTGTAGAGTTCGTGAGTTTTAAAGTCTGAAAGATGATCAGTTTGCTTCACGATACAATAAAATCTATATTTTTTCTGACTTGCATGGTTTCCTTGCTGTAGTGTCCATTCACTGCGGGGCGCGACATAAACTATGAAGCAGTTTTGGCAGTTTGATAGTGTCTTTGGAAAATCAAACGTGGCAACGTATATTACTGACCACTTATGCAGCATCCACGGTAGTCTGTATGAGCATTTTTAGTCATTGATCGAAGGATAAACTTTTATATCTGTCACGAACTCCTCGTGTCATTCAGAGGAAGCAAAGGAGATTCAGCATTTCACAAACGGTGTTACCTATGAAACAGGAATTTTCATGTCTCGCCCAAGCATGACCTGCGTCTCTAGCGTACAAATATTACGGCCACAAAAAGCACTGTTAAAACGATGAAGTCATGGCTTCGACACAAGTGGAATAAAATTATACTTGTAATCTGAGATAAATTGATCCAAAAATGTATAAAGAAGAACGTTCATTTAGAAAGTAGGTGTAGGGTAGGGGGTGGGGGATACGAGGTTGGGGGTAAGCGGTGAGGGGATAGGGGGTGCGGGGTAAGGGGTGGGGAGTAGAGGGGGTGGGGTGGGAAAATCAGAGCACTGAGTAGTTCGAGGGTGCTGCCGCTCTTTGTATAAAGCAGGCGGCGCGGCCCCGGGTGCTCTGACCTACTTCCAATGACCTCCAACGCTTAATAATAATAATAATAATAATAATAATAATAATAATAATAATAATAATAATAATAATAATAATAATAATAATATAATACGATAATTTATAACGCGCACATATCTCACCACTTAGGCGACTCAAGGCGCACACACACACACACATTCACACCCATAAAGAAAGAATGCACACCCTAATACAAAGAGCGACAGAGCGTCCCGGGGCGCTCTGACCTACTTCCCATGACTTCTCATGCTTAATGCGACAGAGCGTCCCGGGGCGCTCTGACCTACTTCCCACGACCTCTCATGCTTAATGCGACAGAGCGTCCCGGGGCGCTCTGACCTACTTCCCACGACCTCTCATGCTTAATGCGACAGAGCGTCCCGGGGCGCTCTGACCTACTTCCCATTACCTCCAATGCTTAGTGCGACAGAGCGTCCCGGGGCGATCTGACCTACTTCCCATTACCTCCAATGCTTAATGCGACAGAGCGTCCCGGGGCGATCTGACCTACTTCCAATGACCTCTCATGCTTAATGCGACAGAGCGTCCCGGGGCGATCTGACCTACTTTCCATTACTTCTGATACTTAATGCGGCAGAGCGCCTCGGGGACGATCTGACCTACTTCCCATTACCTCCAATGCTTAGTGCGACAGAGCGTCACGGGGCGATCTGACCTACTTCCAATGACCTCCAATGCTTAATGCGACAGAGCGTCCCGGGGCGCTCTGACCTACTTCCCATTACCTCCAATGCTTAGTGCGACAGAGCGTCACGGGGCGCTCTGACCTACTTCCCATTACCTCCAATGCTTAGTGCGACAGAGCGTCCCGGGGCGCTCTGACCTACTTCCCATTTCCCCTTATGCTTAGTGCGACAGAGCGTCCCGGGGCGCTCTGACCTACTTCCCATTTCCCCTTATGCTTAGTGCGACAGAGCGTCCGGGGCGATCTGACCTACTTCCAATGACCTTTCATGCTTAATGCGACAGAGCGTCCCGGGGCGCTCTGACCTACTTCCCACGACCTCTCATGCTTAATGCGACAGAGCGTCCCGGGGCGCTCTGACCTACTTCCCACGACCTCTCATGCTTAGTGCGACAGAGCGTCCCGGGGCGCTCTGACCTACTTCCCATTACCTCCAATGCTTAGTGCGACAGAGCGTCCCGGGGCGATCTGACCTACTTCCCATTACCTCCAATGCTTAATGCGACAGAGCGTCCCGGGGCGATCTGACCTACTTCCAATGACCTCTCATGCTTAATGCGACAGAGCGTCCCGGGGCGATCTGACCTACTTCCCATGACTTCTTATGCTTAATGCGACAGAGCGTCCCGGGGCGCTTTGACCTACTTCCCATTACCTCCAATGCTTAGTGCGACAGAGCGTCACGGGGCGATCTGACCTACTTCCAATGACCTCCAATGCTTAATGCGACAGAGCGTCCCGGGGCGCTCTGACCTACTTCCCATTTCCCCTTATGCTTAGTGCGACAGAGCGTCCGCTCTGACCTACTTCCCATTTCCCCTTATGCTTAGTGCGACAGAGCGTCCCGGGGCGCTCTGACCTACTTCCCATTACCTCCAATGCTTAATGCGACAGAGCGTCCGGGGCGATCTGACCTACTTCCAATGACCTTTCATGCTTAATGCGACAGAGCGTCCCGGGGCGCTCTGACCTACTTCCCACGACCTCTCATGCTTAATGCGACAGAGCGTCCCGGGGCGCTCTGACCTACTTCCCACGACCTCTCATGCTTAGTGCGACAGAGCGTCCCGGGGCGCTCTGACCTACTTCCCACGACCTCTCATGCTTAATGCGACAGAGCGTCCCGGGGCGCTCTGACCTACTTCCCATGACCTCTCATGCTTAATGCGACAGAGCGTCCCGGGGCGCTCTGACCTACTTCCCATGACCTCTCATGCTTAATGCGACAGAGCGTCCCGGGGCGCTCTGACCTACTTCCCACGACCTCTCATGCTTAATGCAACAGAGCGTCCCGGGGCGCTCTGACCTACTTCCCACGACCTCTCATGCTTAATGCGACAGAGCGTCCCGGGGCGCTCTGACCTACTT
Source organism: Theodoxus fluviatilis (assembly GCA_034096865.1). Lineage (NCBI taxonomy): Eukaryota > Metazoa > Mollusca > Gastropoda > Cycloneritida > Neritidae > Theodoxus > Theodoxus fluviatilis. Next base: position 48,188 of record JAWQFJ010024433.1, on the reverse strand, counting down.
CCCATGATTTCTCATGCTTAATGCAACAGAGCGTCCCGGGGCGCTCTGACCTACTTCCCACGACCTCTCATGCTTAATGCGACAGAGCGTCCCGGGGCGCTCTGACCTACTTTCCACGACCTCTCATGCTTAATGCGACAGAGCGTCCCGGGGCGCTCGCCAGTTACAACGCGCGGCACGTGGAGAGTTGAGTGAGCGGGTCCTATACTTGGTGTGAGAAGTGAGATGACGAACACATAAGGACGCGCTGGCGAGTTTTCGGAAAATATCTGCAGTAGCAAATCCTCGTTCCACTGGTTAAACACCCAAGCATTAAGCGACAAAGATTTGTTTCGTCTTACCGATTACCAGTTATCACCAGACATCTCGTATCATTAATGTACAACACTTAACCGAAAACAACCTTGAAAATGATTCAGGAAGTCCCCTGGCGAAAGGCCAAATCACAGGTTGGTGAAACTCTTTCCAGGTGCATCATTGGGGAATTACGGAACAGAGCAGCATGGTTCCACGTTTTCTGAGGACCAAGGGGAAGTTCCGCCGGACACAGACAAAGCAAAGTCACTCCTGTCAGCCGTTAATACGGGTGACATTAGGTACAGTCATTCTTCTGTCGTACCCTTTTGTTCCTTGCTGCATGTAGTCTACCCACTGTCGTTTTCAAAACGCCTAAAGTGTCCTTTCATAGGATGTCAGCTTGCGGTTCCTATCCCCAGTTGTGTTGACTTGTGGCGGTTAGGGCAATCGCGTCATTGTTGAAGACAGTAACCCGTGGTCTAATGTAGCTCTAGAAAGTTCAGCGACGAAGATCCCCCAAAAGTTGAAGGTTGAATTTATTATCCTCCGATTTATGTTCTACAAAGCTACCCCTTGCTGTCTGATTATGTGAATGTAAGCTAAAAGAAAGTTACTAAAACTTCCATAGACTAATGCCAGCTAGGGACAATCACGCATACACACTGCACACACATGCACGCACGCACGCACGTACACACACGCACGCACGCACACACACACACACACACACACCTCTATATACCTACAAAGACTTCTCTCTAGATTTACAAATAAAGTTACTTCAATGGCCACTTTAGCTTTGCTCGTACTAGCTTGCTATTATTATCAAAGTTTTGCTTACAGATAAAAGAAAAAAGTTATTTACACAAACTAACCTCATGCACTTTGTTCGTTTAGACCACACGCTACCTCTCTTTGTTGTCGTTTAAAGTGCTGTTCACTCCTGTTCCATCTAAACTACCGGGAAAGCGCAAATCATGATTATTGAAAAAGTGTCATCGTTACCTTTTCGCGTTTGATTGTGTTCATCTTTTCCAGTACACAGTTTCCTCGTAACTTGAAAACAACAACAACCCAACCCAACTCCCTGAGAGGGTTGAGTGTTTGTCCAAGGATGCAACTTCAGGTTTTGCAACACCGAACATTACAACTGTTTTCCGCACTGGGACCACAAGACTAATGTTCTCGTCACGGACTGATGTTCTCCATCACTCTCAGAAAGAGTTTAGTATTTGAACTTGATATAGTAAGTTTTAAGTCAACTCGTCTGTACATAATTCTGGTAAAAGTTTGCATCGCGTTGGTCGGACTTACAGCACAGATATCCATTTCGTAACCCTCCCCCCCCCCCCCCCAAAAAAAAAACACAACAAAACAACCCACAACAAAACAACAAACAAACAAAAAAACAAAAAACAACAAACAACAAACAGCAACAACCGAACAAACCACACACACAAACACACACACACACACACACACACACACACACACACACACACACACACACACACACAAACACACACACACACAAACACACACACACACACACATACACACACACACACACCTCTGCAAACGTCACAACCATCACAGAACAAGCATATCATTGCATGAATGTAGCATCTACAGAGGCCATTCATGATCAGGAATGCATAACACTTGTGACTACGTCATTTTTCCTCGTGCGGTATGAAAGTGCTGGAACGAAAATGGGTTTATGTCTCTTTCAAGGTGTCTCGACCGATGAACAATAGGAGTCTTTTCGGTGTGGATCTTCTGCGATAACTTAACAGATTAGATTAGACAACTCATTAACAAGACTAAGTGGATCAAGCCATTTAAACTTTTTTGAAAGAGTGTTGTTGGCAAATAGCCTTTAGTGAAATCTGAATTGCAATATTCATTTTCGCCGGTTTCAACCAAACTCAGCATTTCATCTGTAAAAAAACATTGATCAAGAAAGAAAGGCAGGCTGTGCTTTCTCCCCATGGCAGAATCGGTTCATCATTACAGTCGGCTTTGTGGCTGAGTAGTTATCGCGCTTGACCTGCTGTCGCTTGCGGCTCGAGGGTACGGCGTTCGAAGCTGCGCTATTCCCCAAGTTACATTCTTAAGCAAGAGGTTTATCTCACACTAGATGGTTTACCCGTCTCCACCTTTTCCCATCTCCACCTGTTCCCGTCTCCACCTTTTCCCGAGTCTAACTTTTCCCATCTCCACCTTTTCCCATCACTACCTTTTCCCATCTCCACCTTTTCCCATCTCCACCTTTTCCCATCTCAACCTTTTCCCATCTCCCTTTTCCCGTCTCCACCTGTTCCCGTCTCCGCCTTTTCCCGTCTCCACCTTTTCCCATCTCCACCTTTTCCCTCACATTCACCAAACATCAACGCGTGATGAGATGAGCGAGCTCGGACCCGTAAAAACTCGTGCATCACGAAGCACACGTTGGAGCCGAGTTGCCTCCCTTTGCCGTCAACAGTCCCATGACAAAAAAGTTCCAGAGGGAATATCTCCGGAACGGTCGGAGGTACGCCTTCCAAAACGCAACGACTACCCCCATCCAGTCACGGGGGAGCGACATGCCAAATTTCGCGGAGATCCGTGCACGGGCGGCCGAACGCATAGAGCGGACGGACAGACAGAGATCCTCACAGATAGACAGAGACCGCTTGGGTTTTATATATATATATATATATATATATATATATATATATATATATATATATAGATTCTTTCCCTCACCCAGGAGTAACACCGGGTACCTGTGAGGGTAGTGCTGGCATACCATAGTGCGATTAACTTGTGTATGCATCCACGAGCCAGCATCGGGTTGGATTTCCTCCCAGGAAGTAGAAATGGTGCTGGCACCTGACTGTTTGCCTCTCAAATATGTCACCGTATTTGTTGCCAGATGCCAGTAGAAGACTGATCAAGAAGCCCAGTGATCAGGGGGTAAAGTGTGAAGCAGTTTGAGACATATTCATGGATGATGAGTCGCTGTATAAAACCACATCTTCACCTTCAATTTGTTTCTCAAGGAATTTGGTGTTGAGTGAAGCATATTGCCCGCACAAGAGAAATGGCCACTGGCGTTCAATCGATCGTTTTCTTTGACTAACGATCTGCCACATACATCTCTGGGATTATGCTGCAGAAGTGTACAGATCACTACTTAATACACTTCTAAATAAACCGTCGTCTGCTGAACAAAGATTCGAGAGATTCACTGTTCCATTGTAGGTTTCCAGTATTTGAAAAGTATTTTCAAACTTTTCAGTTTTATGATAGTACAATGTGCTTGTTTAAGACAGATTAATTAAAAAACTAAATGTCTTCTATTGAACTCCAGATTGTGTTTTACCTTCATCCCTGGTCATTGGCCCAACTGGTTTATTCTCGATTGGTGCATGACGACAGAGACATAGCGTTTACATTTACATGTCCGCACCAACTCAAAGAGATTAGTCCAAGCCAGACAGTTCATGGTCACATCAAAGGTTGATAACACTATGGTGCACCCCCACTGCCCTTAGAATGGCCGCTTTAAGTCCAGGCTGGGAGAGGCAAAGCAAGTTATGCATCTTGCTCGAGAATACAACTCTCGGACTCGTGTAGCGTCGAACACTGCGCCGGCTACTCGTAAGACAACATACTAGCTTTATGACTGCTGTACTGGAGTCAAATGTTTCCTCATCCAAATGGTATCGTAACGACTTTCTCGTTGATTTCGGGACAGCAATAGGTCGTTCGAGAGACCTAGCACTCGATCTAGTGCTCAATGAGCCCATATTGTCACTCTTAAACGACTTTACACGATCGAGCGTCAACCAAAATGGGTTCCGCGATGTATCATCTTCGTCGCGAAGTGTCCTTCTCAACTAGCTGAGCGAACCAGCAGCTTCAGACTCGTCACTCCTTGGGGTGGATGATGTGATATATTATGCTGCGGCTGTGCATCAAAGCTCGGCATCGCTCGAATAGAAAATTATGTCGAAACGACAGTGCTGACTAATAGGGAAAGCAAAAATTTCTCGACACTTACATCAAGGGAGGCTGCACAACAAATAAAGGGCTAAGTTATCTCCCTTAAAACTTTGCAATGTCTTTCGTGGAAGTATTTGGTCACATCTTGCCAGGAAATTATTTCAGAGCAAAAGATCATAACATCAGCCTAACATCTTGTAACTTCCAGCACATGCTGCTGTTAATCACAGGACGAAACGTGTGCCATTTGTAATGGCGACTTCCTCCCAGTCCCCAACAGCAGCGCGTAGCTCCTCGGCGGCGGTCTATCTAGCGCTCAATAGCACTACGCATAGCAAGCCGTTCAAGAGTCGAGCGCTCAATAGCACTACGCATAGCAAGCCGTTCAAGAGTCGAGCGCTCAATAGCACTACGCATAGCAAGCCGTTCAAGAGTCGAGCGCTCGATAGCACTACGCATAGCAAGCCGTTCAAGAGTCGAGCGCTCAATAGCACTACGCATAGCAAGCCGTTCAAGAGTCGAGCGCTCAATAGTACTACGCATAGCAAGCCGTTCAAGAGTTGAGCACTATCAAGCGCTACGCATAGCAAGCCGTTCAAGAGTCGAGCGCTCGATAGCACTACGCATAGCAAGCCGTTCAAGAGTCGAGCGCTCGATAGCACTACGCATAGCAAGCCGTTCAAGAGTCGAGCGCTCGATAGCACTACGCATAGCAAGCCGTTCAAGAGTCGAGCGCTCGATAGCACTACGCATAGCAAGCCGTTCAAGAGTCGAGCGCTCGATAGCACTACGCATAGCAAGCCGTTCAAGAGTCGAGCGCTAGATAGCACTACGCATAGCAAGCCGTTCAAGAGTCGAGCGCTCGATAGCACTGTGCATAGCAAGCCGTTCAAGAGTCGAGCGCTATCGAGCGCTATCTAGCCCTGTCTCTTGAACTACCCACAAGTTTTGGTACGACCGCGCGTGTGTGATAAGGAGGACCACTAGGCGCCCACATGACATCAACTTCTATCGGGACATTAGACATGCACCTACGGTCAAAACGCCACGTCAGCGGTTTACGAGATATACGTGTGTGCACACACCTGTATACCTTCGGAGTTTTGTTACTCTGGTTTGGACGTAAAAGTATATATTGTTTGTTCCAGCATGAATGATGAAAATACACGTTTTATTATTTTACTTTCCATGTGTTCAACTTCAATAGAAACAGACTGATGATTTGTGCGATGTTAATATTACCAGTCGGCAAAGCATGCCCTAAAATAGATTTTATTACGTGGGCAGTCACATGCTGATCGAATGAAACTGTGTTGAATTTATCACCAGATAAATTGCAGTGAAACTGATACCTTCATAAATATACAATACATATGATGTACCCCGTAATTCGGAAGCCGTTAACTTTAACGTAAGCGTCCTCGCATGGGAATCGTCGAAATACTTGTCACGGAGTGAGCGTTGTCATGGGGGAATGGCTTAAGCGTGATTTATTCAAGTCGTGCTCTTATTCGCTTTTGAAGATACCATAAACTCTACAGACCGGGCAAAGATCTTCGTGCTGAGTTTTTGAAAGTTTTCCACCCATCCAGGCGGAGAACTGGGTTACGTGGAGTGGATGGTTTTGTAGGAGTTTGCATCCAGTAGAGTTTGCTGTGCCAAGAAAAGCCGGTGTCGACTCAAAGTGGAACAGTTTTAGAATGTCGTCACCTCCAGGACATCTCAGAGAGGGCACAGGGTACATGAAAGTGCAGACTTTGACGTAATAGTTGATTTGAGTAAAAGTTACATGAACGTTGTGTTTCTAAAAGTTTGGTGTCCCAAGCAGATGATACGGGAAGCGATCTGTAAAAGGTTCATGCATTCACCCTCGACATAACTTTACAGCGTCACGACCTTCCACCCCCCCCCCCCCCCCCCCCTCCTCCGCCACTCCATCCCCCAAACTAGAATCCGAATGGTTTGAATGGATAGACTAAATAGGTAGCGTATTTCTGTGGACATGCAATGTGCTTGAGAATAGTGTCCACAAGAAGAACGCTCAATACTGCGAAAGCTTTTCTTGTTTCATCGAATTGACGACAGCACACGCCAAACAACCTAAAGCTGTTTTAGTTTTTAGAATAATTCATGCTGAAATTCAAAGCACAGGCAACGGCAAACTGGAGAGGAAGGTATCCCAGCAGTTGCACGAACTGCACGTATACATGTGTATAAAATCATTGCAGCACCATTGCTCTGGCGTATTCCCAGTTAGAACTGCGGGGTTGTTTGCTTCATTTTAATACAAACAATATTTCAGAGGTGTGCTCCTCAGAGGATAGCAATTTGTATCGATAGGTATTAAAATACAAGCTAAGAGAAGAGCGGCTACGTCGAGCACTCGCGAAGCTCAAGGCTTTCTCCTTTTTGAACATGCCCACACGAGCACCCACCGTGAGCGCTCATCCCTGAACAGTGAGAGGCGAATACCTAAGAACACCATAACTTGGTTGGCGTTTACTCTAGACTGTTCTAGTGATTTTCATGCCCAATGACTTTGCATGGCCTACAAAGGCTGATGGGCCGGGTTTTTTTTTAAACGTTTATCAAATTTGTAGTAACTGTTTTGTTTTCTTTGAAGTTTTCTGTTGTGTTTTCAGTTAGTCAGAGTTTTGGTTGAAAGATACGTAATTGAGTCGATTGTTTTATGTTGGTTTCGGTTTGTGGCGTCTTTGTCTTTAAATGTGCTGTGACTGAGGAAGGACTTTCCCTTATATTTTATTTTTCACTGTCCAGTTGGGGTCGAGCCACCTTTCACCTACTCCAACCGTGACAGATGGGGGCTTGTCCGGGATATATATATATATATATATATATATATATATCGATATGAATCTATACTCTCCAGGGAACACGCCTCGGTTCTTTGTGTTCATCTGTGACACTGTTCCACCGAAAGAAGGGCAATCAAAAAGTACATCAGCTCAGTCAATGTTACTGATTTAGCAATAGCCTCTGGCAACGATGCATGAAAGGGACATCAAAGATAGCAGTACCTTGAAATAAACCGTGAAGTTTGCATTTCTTTGCCGTAAACTGCCGTGCACAGGGCACTCTATCAGCAAGTACTATCGTCCGTGTCATCAAGAGTAAAATGGGGACAGCACATGAACAGCTCTGATGAAACATATTCCGTTGGCTGACTGGCATACAGAAGAATGCTGACTCAGCCGAAGTCATTTTAGTGCGCGTCGGAATGGTCGAGGATGGTTGACGATGCATAAGACACAGGTACGTTTTTAGCACCGAGTCCCGGCGCCATGCTATTTTTGGGGCTTTCAGCGTTTTCAGAATGCAACGTAAACTCACAAACACGTTCGACTTCTTTGTCCAGTAATACAGTGTAACCTTCATTACCATGCCTGGAACGTTTTATGCTAACGTCACACCGCGAATGCGTTCACGGCCACTGCAGTCACCACCAACGCATGGCAACAGGTTGGTGGCGCCTTGGTCGAGGTTTGTGCGCGCCTCAGGCTGAATTATGTTCGGTTACTCCAACTAATCTGATATTTCAGATGTGTAGTACGTTTTTGCGGGCAGTCATTCATGACGCCAAGCACGGCACGGAAAAAAACGAACTATAATAAAATCCTGCACTACAGATCAAAAGAAGCAAATCCTATCAATAACTTTCAAAATTTTCGATTATCAAGCTTTCGCGACGATTGGGTGTCCACTGATGTGTCGAAGAGGATTTGGTAGGGATACGGGCGTTGCCTGCGTTTTTGAAACGTCAGCACAGCGAGTTTTAGCAGCGAAGCCCTTCCGGTCATTGGCGTTAGCATGGTGTCTGCCTTGAAGACGGCGGCAGCGCAGATCTCGCACAGCGAGAAAATACGAACTTGGATCGGACTCCAGTGGTAAACATGTTTTTTATCTTGCGGCTTTGTAGCCATGAATGGGTGCTCAAAATGCCCATTTTCATTCCTGGTATTTCGGGATATATAATGATCACTCCGAACCCATATCAGCTCCCTGGGAGCATGGAACCAGGCTGCGGATGAACGTGCTATTTTTAAGGCCTCCTCAAGCGTAGCAAGTTTTGTTGACGGGACACAAAATGTCTACGTGTCCTGTAAAACAGTTACATGAAAACTGGTGGAGAAAATAAATGTAAAGATAAGGGCATCGGCCGAAAAATAAACATGGGACACCTGCGTGATAGTCGGCAACGATACCACTAGGCCACGTATATTACGTTTTACGCAGTTTAGAGTGTGTTGATGGATGTCTTTTGAACTTTTCCCGTAACATCGTGGTCATAATGATTGTGGTATTCCTTTCATACGCATGTCCCTACGTCCATCCGTGCGTCCATACCTCCGCCCGTCCTACCGTCCGTCTGTCTGTCTACCTGCCTTCCTTCCTGCCTGCCTGCCTTCCTTCCTTCCTGCCTGCCTGCCTGCCTGCCTGTCTGCCTGCTTCCTTCTCTTTCTCTCAAAATGTATGTGCCTATGTACGTGTGTGTTTGTGCGTGTGTATGTGTGTGTCCATCTCTCAATATTTTTCCTCCCTCTCTGTCTCTCTGTCTATGTCTATCTGTCTGTGTCTCTCTCTGTTTGTCTGCCTGTTTGTCTACCTGCCTACCTGTCTGTCTGTCTGTCTGTCTGTCTGTCTGTCTGTCTGTCTGTCTGTCTGTCTGTCTGTCTATTTGTCTGTCTGTCTATTTGTCTGTCTGTCTGTATGTCTCTCTGCCTGTCTGTCTGTCTGTCTGTCTTTCTCTGTCTCTGTCTCTCTCCCTCTCTCTGTCTCTCTCTCTGTCTCTCTATCTCTCTGTCTCTCTCTCTCTCCTCTCTCTCTCTCTCTCTTGCTCTCTCTCTCTCTCTTCCTCTCTCTCTCTCTCTCTCTCTCTTTCTCTGTCTCTGTCTCTCTCTCTCTTTCTCTGTCTCTGTCTCTCTCTCTCTCTCTCTCTCTCTCTCTCTCTCTCTCTCTCTCTCTCTCTCTCTCTCTCTCTCTCTCTCTCTCTCTCTCTCTCCCTCCGTCCGTCCGTCCGTCCCTCCCTCCCTCCCTTCCTCCCTCCCTCCCTCCCTCCCTCTCTCTCTACCCCCCCCCTTCTCTCTCAAAGACAAAAAGCTCATCAATGCTGTATCTGCATGCCACCAAAAGCCCCTGCCTTACGAAGACATCCACGCTCACTATCCGCCAAGCCTGGTCACTCACTTGGACTCGCTGACGAGGTTGCCACCCGGGGCGTAGTCCCAGTCCACCTCTTCGGCAGTCAGGAAGAAGACTCGGTCAACTGCTCTCACCTGCGCCACCAGGGGGCAGGCCAGCAGCACCAGCAGCCACGCCAAGGGGACTCTGCCGCAGCGCCGGTGCGCCGCCATGTTGAGTGTGTGACAGCGCACGACTGGACCCACGACGACTGGGGTCCCACTCCTTGTCTCCTCCCGAATGCAAATGGCAGACCGTTAAAGACGTTTTTAGGGCGACGCGCTCGATCAGGCGGCAGCCCAGGGTTTTACAGCGATTTTTGTCCCGCCCTGCCGCGACGGGTGCGCCTCCACGCGGCCACGGATGTCAGCCGCCCCGAAATGGCCCAATGATTCTCTTTCTGGTCCTCGTCTTTTCCCCGTGTAGAAAACTCCAGATATCTGCCCGTCGACCACAAAGATGTTGAAGAAGTTGCCGGAAAGGCGATTCGGGCTGATAATTATGCAGTCGATTTTTATCATTGGCAGTCAGTGGCAACGCTAATCCCGATATAACGAGATGACAAGGGTTTGTCCGAAAGTGTCCTCGTAGAATTTTGCTGAGGGATACGAATGGAAAATCATTATGTTAACGCGTTTTCTCCTGGCTGGTGCCGCTGTAAAACAAAAGAGAAAAACGTAGTCATGTGTTTAGCGAGGTAGAAGGTAGGGCTTCTGGTTACACCTTATTTCAAAGGGTCACATGAGTACAATAGCTAAATTTATGGTGCTAGTCTTTACCTACTGAACCGGAATATCGGAATGTTGTGAATAGACTATGCTTCTTAATAATTGAAGGAGAGGTCGTTGGGAGGAACGACTCCTATCTCAGCAGTATTTGATAGATTTAGAAAAGAAGACTGCCTTTTCTCAACTTCCAATTTAAGTGTCAAATATGTTGTAAAGCTGAATTCGTAAATCATAAATAAAAACAACAACACCTTCAAAGATTTATTGAAGAAAATAGAAGTATGCGTCAACATATTTCTTTAGCGCGTAATAGAAGGAGGAGGAGGAGGAGGAGGAGGAGGAGGAGGAGGAGGAGGAGGAGGAGGAGGAGGAGGAGGAGGAGGAGGAGGAGGAGGAGGAGGAGGAGAAGGAGGAGGAGGAGGAGGGGGAGGAGGATAAGGTGGGGGAGGGGGAGGAGGAGGAGAGGGAGGGGGAGGGGGGGAGGGGGGGAGGAGGAGGAGGAGGGGGAGGAGGAGGGGGAGGAGGAGGAGGAGGAGGAGGAGGAGGAGGAGGAGGAGGAGGAGGAGGAGGAGGAGGAGGAGGAGGAGGAGGAGGAGGAGGAGGAGGAGAGGGAGGAGGAGGGGGAGGAGGAGGGGGAGAAGGGGGATGAGGAGGAGGAGAGGAGGGGGGAGGAGGAGGGGGGAAGGGGGGAGGAGGGGGGAGGAGGGGGGAGGAGGGGGGAGGAGGGGGGAGGGGGAGGGGGAGGGGGAGGAGGGGGAGGGGGAGGAGGGGGAGGGGGAGGAGGAGGAGAAGGAGGAGGGGGAGGAGGAGGAGGAGGAGGAGGAGGAGGAGGAGGAGGAGGAGGAGGAGGAGGAGGAGGAGGAGGAGGAGGAGGAGGAGGAGGAGGAGGAGGAGGAGGAGGAAGAGGAGGAGGGGGAGGAGGAGGAGGAGGTCATGCTCATCATAGTAAGCCCACCACCACTTAATAGGAATTTTTTTCCATCACCTGAAAAAGCTGAACGGACAGAGGTCCCTCCCCCCCAAAAAAGCTCATGCACAACGTTGTTCACCCCTAGCTGTGCACCTTATTTTCCCCGAGCTCCGTTGCAGTCTATGAATGAAGCTTCTTACAATAGATCTGACATTTGTCTATCTTGGCTTTGTCGAGGTACGCCCTTGCATGAGAGAGCATTTGCATAAACTGCTCCTCAGATGCCCGCGTCTCATCCGCATGCACAAGGCGTTCCCACGAAAACCTTTGTGTGTTTCTTTACTGCCATGAAGATTTGGCGTTAAATATTCATTGAGATTTACTTGGCGAGTGGCAGTTCCATTCCAATCAGGAGCTGATCCCTCGATCTGACGCTGATCTGGATTTAGGGACTGAGTGAGCTGCACTCTACAATGACCCCACTGACCTAATCGCCTCCGTCAAGTTGCTACGCAGCGGTTAGGCAGTAAGATTGGCATGCACCATCTGAACACCACTCCTCTCTTTTGTTTCTTATGCTTGTTTAAGTTTATACACTTTTCACTTGGCAACTCTCAAATACATAAGCGTCCGCTAGAACATGAAAAATCGATTGTGTGTCAAGTAAGACACTGCTGCTGTTCTTTCTGCATTTTTCAATACGTGCGAAATGCTACAGTCAGCTCACTGCAGTGCGGATATCCATTTGAATCAATATTTGATCCATCAACAGGAAAATGTATCAGTAGACACATGCGTGATCTCCGGCTCAAAATCAGCCCCTTCTTTGCCTTTAGCGAGTCGGCGCTAAATGTAAGAAATATGGTATGGGGGTCAATCTAGGTCAGCTACTTTTTGTGTAGAAATGCACGCCAGCGACATTACAGTTTTATGGCCTCAAATGATTTACCTTTAAAAATACGTTTAAACGCATAAATTGATTTTTAATGCCTTATCTCCGCTGTGAAATACTTGCTAAGCAAACATTTTCGGCCATTTGTTCAACATTGGGATTGTCTTCCTCAGGCGGCTCACTCAAGTGGACTCATTCGAGGAGATGGGTGCAAGAAACAAAGCGAATATTTCTGGGTGTGTGGGGGTGGGGATGATGCACAAAGGCGCTTGTGGCGTGGTGAAATGTCCCCGTGGTGAGATATCCGGGAAAACACGGCTTTCCCCGTGTGGCGTGGGAATTTCGTCGGCTCGTCCAATCACGGACGCTACTGAGGCATCTAGCTCTAAATTCGGTTTTGCGTACTTTTGTAATCGTTTCAGAAAGTGTCATTTACGGATGAATTTTTTAAATGTTACATACGAAACATGTAGGGACGAATGTTGTAACATTTTGTGTCAATTAGGTTTCTGCTTAGTATGACCACACTGAGGTCATTTCGCCGATCTCTGTTTTCATTGCAGTTGATCGCATTCTGTAAACCCGAGTCAGTATAGGCGAAGTCTCCAGGGAACTAGAATTAGTCGATCGAACCACTTGTGAAAGTTTCCACAGATGTTCATCATGACGGCATCGTCAGAAAAAGCATTGACGTGGACGAAATTGTTTTTAATGAGTGGTACAAGAGAATAAACGAGCGAGCGAGAATGAGAGTGAGTGAGTGTAAGCGAGGGGTGGGAGTGGGGTCAGGGGGTTGAGGGAGGGAGGGAGGGAATGAAGGGGTGAATGTTAATGAATGAGTGAGTGAGCATTGTCACATACTACATTGACATATGGACATCCTATTAGGAAATCTGAAGCCATTTCACCGTTATCTTTCCAAGGACACATATGTTTTTAATATCTACGGCAGCACAAATACTGATTTATTGATATCTTTTATGGAAGAGGATGAGAAACAAATTGCAGGATAATTATACAGTCACCTCTTGCAACCTGTGTATACTAGCAATTTGTCATCGTGGTATGTGTGATTTTAAAGTAAGTTTGCTTTTTTATTTCTTAATAAAAATGTTCATATGTCAGCTTCATATTCCTTCCCTTCCCTTCCCAGAAACATATTTACCAGGGTATGGTACGTATGTAGTACCTCAATTTTGAAAATTATAACAATGGCACTAATGTTTAGATCAAAGCCTAAACTTGAATGCACAGGCAAGTGCGCACGAGTGCACACACACACACACACACACACACACACACACACACACACACACACACGATCACACACACACGATCACACACTCGCACACACAAGCACACACACACACACAAACACACACACACAAACACACAAACAAACACATACAAAAACACACAAACAAGCACACACACAAGCAAACACACACATACATACACAAACACAAAGCACGCACACACACACAAACACACACAGCTACAGATCCCACATTACACAATTCCGCCTCCACATAAAGCATACTTGCATGTACAATGATATGAATTCTGCACTTTTACTATGCAATTTCTACAGAGGGGGGATTTTGATTTTTGTTGTTGTTGAATTTGATGCATTTATACAACTAAAACTCAAAAACTTTCCAGCGGGTTTTATAGTGTCATTACCCTGATAACATTAATATTTTTCATCAAATTGTTTAAAGTTTCCATTCTTACTTGTCAGTGTAATTATTGCATTTATAGTAGTTTAAACTGATATGCTCATCACTCAAAACACACACACACACATACACACACACACACACACAGAGAGAGAGAGAGAGAGAGAGAGAGAGAGAGAGAGAGAGAGAGAGATTGCCTGCATGCATTCGTATGTGTCAGCTTGCTCGTGTACGTGTGAATGTGTGCGCCAGTAGAATTTATAATTACTGTGGAAGCTGTATTTCAACCCCTTCGTATATTGAAATGACAGGAAAGGACTTTTCCACAGTTTGTCATTCTTTCTGGTCAATAATACCCAAAATTCATAACGGCTTATGCAATTTTGTGAATACAACGTAGGACCTCAAACGTGGCACCCTCATTCGGAAAGCATGCAGGCGATATGTCCTAGTTCAGTGATGGAAAACAAAAAGGGGAGAAGTACACGAGCACAGAAATACAACGTTTATGATTCGGACAAAAACGAGTTTGATTTTTAAAAATATGTTTACCAAATCCCCCTTAAAAAATGTCCAATTAGTAGTTCTTTTTTTCTAACGGACTGCCAATGTCAGCATGGGTCTTGCTTGAAACTATTTTCCGTTTGCACCAGACTACTGTTTGGCACTACACAGCCTCCATTTAAGCACCAAAGTCTTCATGCCACGCTTGTCCTTCACAAGTCTGCCATCGATAAACGCGAAGGCTGGACTGATACACATGTCGATCTTTTGACTCGGGCACACACCCATTAGCATATGTATATCTGTATGCGTGTTTGAGACAAGGCCAACAGCAACAATTTGACATTCAGGCGACACCTTCCCGCCGTTTCCCGGCCTCTGAGGTTTGAGCTTCTGACGGATGAGTAAGACGTTTATCGTTCTGACCTCCTGCGACTGTGTGATGCTTTCAAGTCTTGCATGATCTGCTCTCTTTGTACGAGGAAATATTAGTAAGTATATCGAGAGAACTAAGTTGGTACTCATGATAATGTGGGCAGAGAATTTACACTTTTGGGGGTTTCTAAGGAAGGTGATGATTAAGAGTACGCAAGATAAAGAGAATATCTTAACACACCTTCGAAAGTATTGCGGTAGCAAAGTATTAAGATGAGGCAAACTCGTTGTTTCCATCTTATAATGATGTCCTTCCCAGGAAGAACAAGACAAAGAGTGGACGCAAGAACAACGTTAAATACCCACAGTGAGAAGAGACCCCAGGAAGACGTTTGGCTTTACCTTGTCTGGGGATGCAGTTGATGTTGAAGTAAAGGCCCTGACTCTATCTTTCGGCCTCTTGGTTTGTCAGTGGCCTTGCCTTTAGTGTTGTCACTGGACGAGCAGATGTGTCCCTTTCTCGTGGTGTAGGAGCATTAGGCAAATGTGGGGTTTCTAATCGGACATCCATTTATATGCGAGTCTGTTCGAGACTAATACCAGTGACAGCGTACTGATGTAAGGGACGATTTGCAGGCAACAGATGTCCTGAAATTGCCAACAACACCATTCGTCCTGTATTCAGAAGAAATCAGTAAAAGCAATGCTTTCTGACGACCTAATGACCTCCACATGTAAGGCAAATGTAATATTTAACCTGCTTCAAATCCGAACAACGCCCCGCGCTCGCCACACACACACGCACACACACACACACACATACACACACACTCATACACACACACATACACACACTGACACACACACACACACACACACACATACACACACACACACACGCACACACATACACACACACACACATACATACACACACTCACACACACACACGCACACACACACACCTACACACACTCACACACACACACACACACACACATACACACACTCACACACACACACACACACACACACGCGCGCGCGCGTGCGCAAACACACACACACACACACACGCACACACACTTTTTTCCGGTGAAAACTATAACCTAAATCA
>JAWQFJ010024433.1:22500-27500 GCA_034096865.1 Theodoxus fluviatilis | reverse complement strand
GTATTGCAATAGACTACACTTATGAAGGTATTGCCGCTCCGTACCCAGGGCGGTCAGTGACGAGGGCTGCAAGCAATATGGGCCACTGGAGTTAAGTGGAACTGGAGAAAGGTGCTTATCAGACTTACATGCCTAATGTGTCCCGGCTGTGCCAAGAAACGTGCGACAGATGGCTGTCTTTTGAAGGCAACAACACAGCGCCCCACAAGACAAGACAACACATCACAGCACAGCACCATACCATACCATACCATACCAACCATACCAACCATACCAACCATATCAACCATACCAACCATACCAACCATACCAACCATACCAACCATACCAACCATACCAACCATACCGTACCGTACCGTACCGCACTGTACCACCCCATACCGTACCGTGCCATACCATACCATACAGCACACTACAATTCAATAAAGTGCAATAAATGCGATGCAATATGACGCATAGCAAAAGTGCAATACAATATTAAGCATATCCAATGCAACGCAATTGACTCAACAATATAAACATATTCAATCCAAGGCAAAGCATTGCCAAGCAGTACTTTAGTGACGATCTGTTTTATTGAAGGGTACAAGCTCCAACAACACACACACACACACACACACACACACACACACACACACACACACACACACACACACACACACACTCACGAGCGCGCGCGCGCACACACACACACACATATTTTTTACAAAAACACGCACACACACACACATACACACAACCTATCTACACTCAAAAAAGACCGCGCATAGTCTTTTATACTCTTCTTCCAATAACGCTCCAAGGCAGTATACTTTGTTTATATAGAAAAAAGGAATAAGCAACAATGAACAGGTCAGAGAATTGTGTCATTTAAAAAAAGTATAATGCAACCACGCAAAGCATCATCGTGAAATGGGACATATTTGAAGCAGCTATGTATGGCCACTTTCGACGGGCATGTGCAGGCGTTTAGGGTTTGCAGGTGCTTCAGCGGAGACGCCGTCGCCATGGGAACGAAGGTTGAGGAACAAAGGAGAGTGCTCTCCCCGGACCAGGCAGGCGCTACAATGTCCTGGAGCGGATGGGGAGGTGCTACCACGCCTCCACGAAAGGCAGCCGATGGTAAGCACTCACTCATACTCACTCTCACCAAGCAACTTTCACTAGGCTGCCTCTCTTTACTTCCAGTTCAAAGCCTGACCTGAACTGGACGAACCTCTAATACGCGGACTTGTCCGTCGATGTATGTATTGCGTAAGAACAGATTGCCTGCGAACTTATTTTGACGCCGGTAGTTCGGACGAACCCAGGTTTTGTTTCTTAACTGACTGTAATGATATGCATACGTCAGTGATTGTAATGATATGCGCACGTCACTGCCGGAACCCAGGTAACGTTGCCTGCACGAACCACTCAGCTATATGATAAGTCATGTAGTATAACGTATCTCAGTGACACGACCATCGACTCACGACCCGACTTCGACCTACACTTTGATTTGAATAATGCAGCTGTTTAAATAAACTATTGCTTTTTTCTACATAGGGCTTTGAGAAAATAATGGTGTTGTTCGGTTACGTTTGTGTGTGTGTATGTATGTCAGTAAATCTAGAAATGAGCAATGATACACGCAAACCGAGGTTAAAAAAATGGTGGATTGTGCAAGCTGCTAGAGGGAAGATTCGTGGTGTTCCCACCACATGCTCTGGTAACTTCAAACCTGGTTGAGGGTCGTTCCAAACCTGGCTTTGTGATACGAAAATTCGCCCAGTTAAGAACCGCCTGTATAGCGAATGGGACTTGACTGACACTGAGTAGGTGAGCGTTGGATGAAAGTCTTCCACTTCAGTCTGAACTTAGTAGGAAAATGGTACACTGCAGACTTCGTGTCCCCAGATAACAGTGTGATGGTCTTTCTCATGCAGGGTGGGGGCAGGGTTGCTCAAACACCACGGGGAGAGAGAGAGAGAGAGAGAGAGAGAGAGAGAGAGAGAGAGAGAGAGAGAGAGAGAGAGAGAGACAGAAAGAGAGACAGAGAGAGAGACAGAGAGAGAGGACTTTTTAAAACAGAGAACCACTGGAGGATGGACGAAAGGTTCAAGTGAATCCACTTCAAATAGAGTAAATGAAAATAAGTAAGTCGCGTCGTGCCTTAAGCAAAATCCAGCTACAGCTCACCTTCAAGGGTAGGGTGGGTGGGTGGTGTAAAGCTGCAATATAACATCTGCTGGAGGCGATGAAACAAATAAAATTATTTTAAGAACTGTTGCCCTTATAGCGCATGACAGCAATTGAGAATAATCTGGGAATCTATGGCGCATACGTCTCTAACAAACTCGACTGTCAGTGAATTCATCGGTAAAGTTTATTGCCCTCTTCGAGAATATATCAGAGAATAAAAAATTACGGTACATCAGGGCTGTCAAAATGATTGGACCGGTGGAAATGAATATGGGAAATAGTTAATAGGTAAGACGTTACTTTCTTAAAGCAATGAATGTCAAACAAGGGATGGAAGTGGGACAATGGGAGAGGAAGAAGGGACAGGTTGAGGGGGGAAGGTGGTAAGGGATGGGGTGGGGGGGTGTGTGGGTGGACGGGTGGGAGCAATAGCGGATATCCTGAATTTCAAACTGAGATCAATGCCAAACTTCAGACAGTTATTAAAGGAATATGATCCAAAGCTGAGACGAAAGGTCTGTGGTGACTGAGTGTTGTTTTCAGCCTTCTTCATAATGAGCGTCACGCTGTGCGGTGTTTGCATTGCTGATCTCATCACCTTGACCATCCAAATGTGGTGAAACGCATAAAGCAAGGTCAAGCTGTTGGACGATTGTTGAAACCAAAGACACTATCTAACGGGACCGCCAGCTTCTGCAGTTTTGACGCGATTTGTCATTTGGCCTCTGTGACGTTTTGACATTCGTGGGGACATCACTTCCGGTAGAATGGACACATAGTAGTGTCTTTCATGTGTATCTGCATTTAATTAATTCGAAGACTAAAAGAAAGTAGTGTATTACTTTCGTAATCAAAGACACTTTGAGCGTAATGAAGCAAGAATTCATAATCGATCAATTTCTTTACATTTGCCAGACCAGTGCGGAAATGTACGCGTGATTTTTCAGTGTTGCCGTTAGTTTTATTGCAAAAGTTTCGGCTCTGTACTTGTCATCAAGAAATGTTCTTCAGACTGACAAATTAACATTTTAAGTTAGTGAGCATTCATCGGAGAGCGAACAGCGCAGCTATGATTAAATAGTGGCTCACCGGAAGTGATGTTCCCACGAATCACTGTGTCCGGGACCTCTCTCGCAATTCGGCGAAGCTGGCAGTCCCGTTAGATAGTGTCTTTGTTGAAACAAAGCTGTGCTAATCTTAAGACGTGTAGAATGGGGATCAAGACAAAATTAAACAGCGCAATTTTTTTACTAGATGCAAGAAGTAAAAACAGGTACTCACAAAAGTGATATCATTATTACTTGTTTCCTCCCGTATGTAAATATTTTCTTACCTCTGGGGCATAACGCAGACTCTTCAGTTGTACATTCTCTCTTTCCTTTTCGTATTGTAGCCTCCATTCTACATGTCTCTTAGCAAGTCGTGAAACGCTTCCAGAGACGGGCCACACTAGTGGACTCGTCCAAAGAGAGGGGTGTGAGAAAGACAGCCAAGCCGGCGAGCCAAGCATCTGATTGGCTGCGTTTTTACGAGTTTTTTTTTCTCTCCGAATCTTCATATTATGTTGTCGTTGCGTGTTTGAATAACTGCGAATTTACTGCGGATTAACCGACAAATAACGCTTGCCGATGAGATGTTGTAGCCCGCTAGCGAGTGTGGTCCGCCAGCTTGGCAGTCTTTCCCACACTCCTCTCCTCGGACGAGTTCACTAGTGTGGTCCGTCTCTGGAAGCTCTTCCGCAAGTCGTCGTTGTGACTAATGACAAAGAACTTTACCTCGTGCTGTGTGTTTCACCGAGAACTACTGCCGTCGTGCAAACTAGAGTCGTGTTCTAATTTGGCGTAGAACCCAAAGTAAACGATGGCCGAAGTTGACTTAGTGGACTTAACAAACTTGTGTTTGGGGACTGCTGTATACAAAGTGGACTTAACAAATTTGAGTTTGGAGACTGCTGCATACAAAGTGGTCTTAACCAATTTGAGTTTGGAGACTGCTGCATACAAAGTGGACTTAACAAACTTGAGTTTTGGGACTGCTGCATACAAACTAGACTTAGCAAACTTGAGTTTGGGGACTGCTGTATACAGTGGACTTAGCAAACTTGTGTTTGGTGACTGCTGTATACAAAGTAGACTTAGCAAATTTGAGTTTGGGGACTGCTGCATACAAAGTGGACTTAACAAACTTGAGTTTGGGGACTGCTGTATACAAAGTAGACTTAGCAAATTTGAGTTTGGGGACTGCTGCATACAAAGTAGACTTAGCAAACGTGAGTTTGGAGACTGCTGCATACAAAGTAGACTTAGCAAATTTGAGTTTGGGGACTGCTGTATACAAAGTAGACTTAGCAAACTCGAGTTTGGGGACTGCTGTATACAAAGTGGACTTAACAAATTTGTGTTTGGGGACTGCTGCATACAAAGTAGACTTAGCAAACTTGAGTTTGGGGACTGCTGCATACAAAGTAGACTTAACAAACTTGAGTTTGGGCACTGCTGCATACAAAGTAGACTTAGCAAATTTGAGTTTGGGCACTGCTGCATACAAAGTAGACTTAGCAAATTTGTGTTTGGGGACTGCTGCATACAAAGTAGACTTAGCAAACTTGAGTTTGGAGACTGCTGCATACAAAGTAGACTTAGCAAATTTGAGTTTGGGGACTGCTGCATACAAAGTAGACTTAGCAAACTTGAGTTTGGGGACTGCTGCATACAAAGTAGACTTAGCAAACTTGAGTTTGGGCACTGCTGTATACAAAGTAGACTTAGCAAACGTGAGTTTGGAGACTGCTGCCTACAAAGTGGACTTAACAAACTTGA
>JAWQFJ010024433.1:12500-15000 GCA_034096865.1 Theodoxus fluviatilis | reverse complement strand
TTCATGTGATGTGTCGTGCTTAATAACCTTACATAGCCTACAAAGACTGATAAGTAGTAAAACTCCATTCACGATGATGATGATGATGATGATGATGATGATGATGATGATGATGATGATGATGATGATGATGATGATGATGATGATGATGATGATGATAATGGTGATGGTGGTGGTTGTGGTGGTGGTGGTGGTGGCGGTGGTGGTGGTGGTGGTGGTGACGGTGACGGTGACGGTGACGACAACGACGACTACGGACAAAATGAAAACAAAGCAATAACATGAATACATAATCTTCAGAATGAGTAAACCAGGATTATTCGTTCTCTAACATATTTAAGCATTTCTACACGAAAAGATCAAGACTGAGATAGTTCACACTACAACACTTCATGCTCCCTGCTTTTTGAAAGGAAAGGTTTAGAAAATTCTTGTCTAATTTGAGTACCAACATTTAGAATTATTTGCAGTTTCACATCAGAAACAATGTCCACTTGCACTTGAAAGGATTGAGTAAAGTCTTACTTTTTGGTGAATGACTAAGTGACAGAGAGAGAGAGAGAGAGAGAGAGAGAGAGAATGAACGAATTTTATTTTACAAGGGTAGTGAATTAGGCAGTAGTGCCTTTCTTACATTCAGCCCTTGAGGCAAAATATTCAAATGTGGTAAGAGAGAGAGAGAGAGAACGAACGAACAGTTTATTTCGTTAGGTCACCGGCCCATTACGAAGGGGATGGAATAGAAATGACAACATTTCACATCAGGCAATTCATGTCTGCATCCGCATTTCCTGTACGTCTTAAAGCATAGAGGATGTACAAGGAAAGTGACCGAACACTGTGGTCATCTGTATCACTCAAAATACATACAAAGGTATTCTAATTTCGAGGTTCATCGTCTAAAAGTAGATTATTTTGTACGTAGGTCATTGTAAACGGGAAAGTGTAACAGGAAGTGTATTTTATCTTCGTTCTCTTCAATGCATATAGGGCATAACAAACGTTTTTCTGTCTGGGAGTAACGTAATTTATTAGCTTTAATGTCACTGATTCCAAACCTAAAACGAGTCAATACTTCACGTAAGATCTGTTTATCAATAACGTTCAGAAAAGGTTAAAAATATCTTCCCATTTTAAATGATCGATTAACAGTGAAACGGTTGCTAGTCATTATTTACTTCCATTCGTGATTGAATCGATCAATCAATCTCTGGCGCAATGTACAAAGGAATGTTCTTTCGTCTGTTACAGAGAGAGAGAGAGAGAGAGAGAGAGAGAGAGAGAGAGAGAGAGAGAGAGAGAGAGAGAGAGAGAGAGATTCCACTACATTTTGTTTTTATTCAGGAGGACGGATGGAAGATGGATAAACTTTCTCGTTTTCCCTCTCTAAGTGAAGTTGTCAGTGAGTGGCCTCGTAGATGAGCTTGTACAACGACATTGTCTTATTGGCTGTTGCCGCGCCGAAGAAATTCCCTAGGCTCCCCTTAACGTGCTGCTATATCTACAGCAATGATCGAAAAACATAATGTGAATCTGCTGGGGGAAAATATTCCAGCACCAAGAATGTTGCTGTTTGTTTATTTGCTTTAATGGCAAAGCGCAAAGAGAGCGACCGTAAAAAAAAAAGCCAGACGTAAATACTGCGGATGCATTTAAAAGTTTGTTAGTCTTTTTGTTCTTCCCGTCACTCTTTTAAATACATGTCGCCAAATAAGTAAACTACTTGTATGATTTTACTTGCCTTTAATACAAGTTGCTAAAAAATTGGATTAATAAAATTCAAATGATAAGGACATAGTTTATTACTTGTAGAGCACACCATAGCCACGTGGCTCTTCTTTCTCCAGGTCATGCTACAGAGTTGGAACATTTATGCAAAATATGAAAATATGTATGCTTTTGTCTTGCTCTCGTTTGGAGCGCCAATAATAATGTACTGGTAGTGGATCACAAACTTGCAAAGAGATTAGTAAATTATGCATTCATGCATGTGTGTGTGTGTGTGTGTGTGTGTGTGCGGGAGTGTTTATGTGTGTGTATGTGTGTTTGTGTGCGTGCATGCGTGTGTGTGTGTGTTTGTGTTTGTGTATTTGTGTGTATGTGTGTGTATGTGTGTGTATGTGTGTGTGTGTTTGTTTGTTTCTGTGTGTGTGAGTGAGTGAGTGCGTGTGTGTGTTTGTGTGTTTGTGTGTGTGTGTTTGTGTGTGTGTGTGTGTGTGTGTTTGTGTGTGTGTGTGTGAGTGTGTGTGTGTGTGTGTGTTTGTGTGTGTGTGTGTGTTTGTGTTTGTGTTTGCCTTTGTGTGTGTGTATGTGTGTGTTTGGGTTTGTGTTTGCGTTTGTGTGTGTGCATGTGTGTGTTTGTGTTTGTGTGTGTGTGTGTGTGTGTGTGAGGGAGTGAGAGAGAGAGAGAAAGAGAGAGAGAGAGAGTGTGTGTGTGTGTGTTTTGTGTGTGTGTGTGTGCGCGCGCGCGCGCGCGTGTGTGTGTGTGTTTGTGTTTGTG
>JAWQFJ010024433.1:7500-10000 GCA_034096865.1 Theodoxus fluviatilis | reverse complement strand
TTGCTACGTCCCGCTCTGAGTTTGCTACGTCCCGCTCTGAGTTTGCTACGTCCCGCTCTGAGTTTGCTATGTCCCGCTCTGAGTTTGCTACGTCCCGCTCTGAGTTTGCTATGTCCCGCTCTGAGTATACCACGTTCAACTTTCAACGTAGTGTATCACTCTAATAACAATCTACGTCACAAAATCCAAGTCACGTGACCTGCTCCTCTCGTTCAGTGCCAAAATCGACCTCACAAACTGGGTTCAAACACAAAGTTTCATTTTCCTATTTAAAAAAAAAGTATTAAAAAAGTGAAACAAGACTTGCAATCTGAACATATTTTCATTGCTGTTTTGTTTCTGAAAAAAACCACCCTGAGTAATTTTCCTTTAACCGTGGGTTTTCATCAGGAACTTGTACATTTGACAAAAAAATAGGGGGGAGGGGGATCAGAGAATGGAATGGAGCTAAGAAAAGAGTTACCCTGCTACCAATACACAATGTCAGTAACGTACAACATGCATAATCATACAGGCGGCGCAAACAGTAACACAATATTGCACATAACCCCTAAAACACTTGCATGTCTGCTCACACACACGTAGAGGCATACAAACAACGTATACACCTTCGCCTGTGTACGCGCACGAGCGTGCGCGCGCGCATACTTCAAAACATTTACTATTTCACACATGCGGGTGCGCATCTACGCACACATAAATAAACCACACACCCTGCACACCACATTCATACACTTCTCATACCCACGGGCACGTACAAATGTACACGCATGGGACACACGGGCACAACCCACACCCCCAACATACACGTGGGCAAGCCCATGATTGCGCGCAAGCACGAACGCACAATCGCTCATTGACGCACACAACTGAAAAAGTACTGAAACACTCCTGCCTACTGGCAGCATGCAGGAAAAACAGCCACATAAAATATTTCTAACTGTACCACTGTTTTGTCTGAGAAGAGATCTTTATTACTCCATTAATATGCGTCCTCCGACGAGATGAAACCATCTAAACAGCATTAAACGTGTTTAGCTGCACCAGAGATAAACGATCTTTTAACTCCCCACGCAAAAATCGGCGTCAATAATTTTATGACAACACTAAAATTCCATTTGGAGAACCGCACGTCCTCGTCCTGCACCGGAAAAATAGAGTTGCGTCCCCTTGAAGGTATGCCACTTTCCACCGTGGGTGTCCTGTGGCCAAGTCCCGTGACGCACACCAAGGGGCGTAGTGTGAGATCAAACATTGATAGAGAAGCGGAATGTTCTTATCGCTCTTCTCGTCCCACTTCTGACAGACTACATAGACTGCGCCATCCTCCTTCGTCCCCACTCGTCAAATCTGGTTCAGAGTTGTTCGCTTGTGCAGTGGACACAGCAGGTTGCAACACTCGCCATGTCTCCTTCAACATTGGTCGTGATTGTTTCTCTCAGCCTTCTTCAAGGAGTGGTCGGTCAGGGGGACGACTGCTCTCTGAAGGCTGTGGGGTGAGTAGGGTGCATGGCCTGGAAAGCGCCTCCTGTCTCTTTGGAGATCAGTTTTTTTCTTCTTTTGGGAATCGTTACATCGTGTCCTGATTGCTTTGAAGGAGTTGTTCGCAGGGTTAAACACTTTGTGACGAGATACACATACGCATTACTGTCTTGATGTATTTTTGCGAATTGCGGTCGTACAAACGGAAATATCCAGCGCTTGCGATTTGATTTGTGTACACCAACATTTGAATATATCGTTTCCAACAAGCTTTTCCTGTGCGAAGATTATTAAAGTAGCCTTAGTGGACACTCGGATACGCAAAATGCACACACGGTTCAGTGAGTGCAGATGGCCTGTGTGGGTGTTTGTGCAGCTTGTGTGTGTGCACTCGCGTACGCGTGTGTGTGTGTGAGAGAGAGAATGAATTAATGAATGAACGAACGAACAAATGAATGAATGAAGCAACGCACAAATGAGCGACTGAATGAATGAACGTGGCGTTACCACCTATCATGTAAAGCCATTGATTACGAAATCACTAACACTAGTCTGAGTAAGATCAATTTAAGTCATGATTTCCCTATAATTCGCGTCTTGTAAATTGTGTAGGGAGACGAGGTGATTTATTCTTAACCTTAACCCGTTGGGGGTTACGACGAGAGAAAGAGAGAGAGAGAGAGAGAGAGAGAGAGAGAGAGAGAGAGAGAGAGAGAGAGAGAGAGAGAGAGAGAGAGAGAGAGAGAGAGAGTGAGTCTATCCGTCGAACTGTCCGGATAATCCGTCATCCGTGTCGATTCATTCCGTTTGTCGCACCTTAAAGTTCCTCATCCACACTGCAATAAGGGCAGGTGTGCTTGCGTGCTTGCGTGCTTGCGTGCTTGCGTGCTTGCGTGTCTTTGCATCCATGTTTCTGGTTCCAGTTTTCTCTGGGTGCCTTTTTGTGTCCGTCTTTGTGCATGTCTGAGTGAGTTCGCCTGATTATGTGTAAATGCATTTGAGTGTGCGCTTGTGCCCA
>JAWQFJ010024433.1:0-2500 GCA_034096865.1 Theodoxus fluviatilis | reverse complement strand
TTCAAAACACACGATTGATGGAATAAAAGCATTTCAGGTTCACAACCAGGGAAACGCGAGAGCACACGCAGTACAAACTTCAGAAATGGGAGGCTGTACGGTGTTCCGTTTGGCTTTCTTGTCCGAAAGTGTTCGTCACGTATGAATATGTCCGACACCACTGTAAACAGCTCAGTCCATTTAACAGGGTTCGGGTGACAGAAAGTTTGCTTCGCATGAATGAGGTTGCTCGCTATCTTTTGCCTAAAGGCCCTCTCCATTCTTTCAAATTTCATCCATTCTGCCTCACAACATTCCTTGACAAATAAAATGGGGTCCACGAATCAACGGCGAATAGATCAATTCGAACTGAGTTGATTTCGCACATACCTCGTTGCATAGCCACCATATTGCAGGTACTTCCGAAAGTCGGCGTGAGCTGCCTGATCTTTCCTGTCTGTAGTGCCGCTCGGAAGGCAATCTGGAGCCGTGAAATCACAGACAGACAGACAGATAGACAGAAAGACATACAGACACACACACACAGACATACACACAGACACACAGACACACAGACACACATACACACAGACAGACAGACACACAGACAGACAGGCACACAGACAGACAGACAGACAGACAGACAGACAGAAAGATAGACAGACAGACAGACAGACAGACAGACACACAGACACACAGACACACAGACAGACAGACAGGCACACAGACACACAGACAGGCCGGCGGGCGGGCGGGCGGGCTAATGGACGGATGGACGGACAGACGGAGAAACAGACAGACTGGCTTGCAGTCAGGTGGACAGAGAGGAAGGCAGGCAGGCAGGCAAGCAGGTTAAACAGAAAGACACACACACACACACATACACACACACACACACACAGACCGACAGACACACAGAATGACAGACACACAGACAGACAGACACACAGACAGACAGACACAGACAGACAGACACACAGACAGACACACAAAGACAGACTCACAGATAGACACACAGACAGACACACAGATAGACACACAGACGGACAGACAGGCAAGCAGGCAGACAGACATATAGGCAGGCAGGCAGTGGAAGAGAGAAAGACAGACTGCAAACAGTGAAAGGGCGAATACGTCAAATGTGAGTTCTTCGCTGTATGCGTGTCATCGAGCCTGCAGTTTACAGCAACTTTTTCCATTTGCGTTTCAGACCTCATGACTTCCTGCGTTTGGAGCAACACCACAGCAGTGTCTGTGAAGTTTAACGCCCCATCTCTAGTTTACTACCTGAATCCAATCGACTACGCCATTCTTAATTAAACATTGTGATTCAATTGTGCATTGTCTTTGTTCTTTTTGAATATTGATATTAATGAATGGAATCTGGAAAATTGTGTGTTTTTTTTATTTAGATGCCTCAAGGCTTAGTCTTTCTCCGAATGCAACAACACTTCCCACGATCTACGAAGTGGAGAACAGAATTGCTCTCCGTAAAAAGGCTGTATAGAAATTAAAAAACATTAGCAGAGTGCAAGTGCTTTCTTAATTTTTTCTTCCGATAAATCTGATCCCTTTTTACTGTCATATACTACTACTACTACTACCACTACTACTACTACTACTACTACTACTACTACTACTACTACTACTACTGCTACTGCTACTGCTACTGCTACTGCTACTGCTACTGCTACTACTACTACTACTACTACTACTACTACTACTACTACTACTAGTGGTTAGAGCGTTTGACTCGCAGTCGCTTGCGGCTGAGAGGTGCGATGTTCGAAGCTGCACAGATCCTAGAGTTGCATCTTGGGCAAGGTGCTTCATTCACATTGCCTCTCCTACCAAGGAGTAAAACTGGTCACTGGGCGCTGCACAGTGGCGACCGGGGCTGAAATTCCGTTAAAAGAATTCCCTTTAAAAAAGGCACAATAAAGATCACTACTACTACTACTACTACTACTACTACTACTACTACTACTACTACTACTATTACTAGAATCACTACTACTACTACTACTACTACTACTACTACTACTACTACTACTACTACTATTATTACTAGAATCACTACTACTACTACTACTACTACTACTTTTACTAGTATCACTACTACTACTACTACTACTACTACTACTACTATTACTACTACTATTACTAGAATCACTACTACTACTACTACTACTACTACTGCAGCTGCTGCTATTACTACCACTACTATTATTACTACTTCTACTGCCACAACTCGTTCGTTCGTTCAGTCTATTAACCTGAGATGGGTTGTTGAGGCACCACTGATGACTTTCGGACAATCTTTCTCCATTGATCTCTATCCTCTGTGGCTCTCTGTGAGTCAGCAAAGGTCAAGCATGTTGACTCTTTGATGCTGTCTTCCCATCTCTTTCTCTGCCTGCCTCTCCTTCTCCCACCTGGTACGGTACCTTGCAGGATGGTCTTGGCCAGCCCACTGCCTCTTGACACGTGACCGTACCACTTCAGCTTTCTGCTTTTCACG
>JAWQFJ010024432.1:37500-49478 GCA_034096865.1 Theodoxus fluviatilis | reverse complement strand
GCACTGCTAAAGTCTGGATACAGTGCATGCTGCTGACACACAGAGCACTGCTAAAGTCTGGATACAGTGCATGCTACTGACACACAGAGCACTGCTAAAGTCTGGATACAGTGCATGCTACTGACACACAGAGCACTGCTAAAGTCTGGATACAGTGCATGCTACTGACACACAGAGCACTGCTAAAGTCTGGATACAGTGCATGCTACTGACACACAGAGCACTGCTAAAGTCTGGATACAGTGCATGCTACTGACACACAGAGCACTGCTAAAGTCTGGATACAGTGCATGCTACTGACACACAGAGCACTGCTAAAGTCTGGATACAGTGCATGCTACTGACACACAGAGCACTGCTAAAGTCTGGATACAGTGCATGCTACTGACACACAGAGCACTGCTAAAGTCTGGATACAGTGCATGCTACTGACACACAGAGCACTGCTAAAGTCTGGATACAGTGCATGCTACTGACACACAGAGCACTGCTAAAGTCTGGATACAGTGCATGCTACTGACACACAGAGCACTGCTAAAGTCTGGATACAGTGCATGCTACTGACACACAGAGCACTGCTAAAGTCTGGATACAGTGCATGCTACTGACACACAGAGCACTGCTAAAGTCTGGATACAGTGCATGCTACTGACACACAGAGCACTGCTAAAGTCTGGATACAGTGCATGCTACTGACACACAGAGCACTGCTAAAGTCTGGATACAGTGCATGCTACTGACACACAGAGCACTGCTAAAGTCTGGATACAGTGCATGCTACTGACACACAGAGCACTGCTAAAGTCTGGATACAGTGCATGCTACTGACACACAGAGCACTGCTAAAGTCTGGATACAGTGCATGCTACTGATACACAGAGCACTGCTAAAGTCTGGATACAGTGCATGCTACTGACACACAGAGCACTGCTAAAGTCTGGATACAGTGCATGCTACTGACACACAGAGCACTGCTAAAGTCTGGATACAGTGCATGCTACTGACACACAGAGCACTGCTAAAGTCTGGATACAGAGCACTGCTAAAGTCTGGATACAGTGCATGCTACTGACACACAGAGCACTGCTAAAGTCTGGATACAGTGCATGCTACTGACACACAGAGCACTGCTAAAGTCTGGATACAGTGCATGCTACTGACACACAGAGCACTGCTAAAGTCTGGATACAGTGCATGCTACTGACACACAGAGCACTGCTAAAGTCTGGATACAGTGCATGCTACTGACACACAGAGCACTGCTAAAGTCTGGATACAGTGCATGCTACTGACACACAGAGCACTGCTAAAGTCTGGATACAGTGCATGCTACTGACACACAGAGCACTGCTAAAGTCTGGATACAGTGCATGCTACTGACACACAGAGCACTGCTAAAGTCTGGATACAGTGCATGCTACTGACACACAGAGCACTGCTAAAGTCTGGATACAGTGCATGCTACTGACACACAGAGCACTGCTAAAGTCTGGATACAGTGCATGCTACTGACACACAGAGCACTGCTAAAGTCTGGATACAGTGCATGCTACTGACACACAGAGCACTGCTAAAGTCTGGATACAGTGCATGCTACTGACACACAGAGCACTGCTAAAGTCTGGATACAGTGCATGCTACTGACACACAGAGCACTGCTAAAGTCTGGATACAGTGCATGCTACTGACACACAGAGCACTGCTAAAGTCTGGATACAGTGCATGCTACTGATACACAGAGCACTGCTAAAGTCTGGATACAGTGCATGCTACTGACACACAGAGCACTGCTAAAGTCTGGATACAGTGCATGCTACTGACACACAGAGCACTGCTAAAGTCTGGATACAGTGCATGCTACTGACACACAGAGCACTGCTAAAGTCTGGATACAGTGCATGCTACTGACACACAGAGCACTGCTAAAGTCTGGATACAGTGCATGCTACTGACACACAGAGCACTGCTAAAGTCTGGATACAGTGCATGCTACTGACACACAGAGCACTGCTAAAGTCTGGATACAGTGCATGCTACTGATACACAGAGCACTGCTAAAGTCTGGATACAGTGCATGCTACTGACACACAGAGCACTGCTAAAGTCTGGATACAGTGCATGCTACTGACACACAGAGCACTGCTAAAGTCTGGATACAGTGCATGCTACTGACACACAGAGCACTGCTAAAGTCTGGATACAGTGCATGCTACTGATACACAGAGCACTGCTAAAGTCTGGATACAGTGCATGCTACTGACACACAGAGCACTGCTAAAGTCTGGATACAGTGCATGCTACTGACACACAGAGCACTGCTAAAGTCTGGATACAGTGCATGCTACTGACACACAGAGCACTGCTAAAGTCTGGATACAGTGCATGCTACTGACACACAGAGCACTGCTAAAGTCTGGATACAGTGCATGCTACTGACACACAGAGCACTGCTAAAGTCTGGATACAGTGCATGCTACTGACACACAGAGCACTGCTAAAGTCTGGATACAGTGCATGCTACTGACACACAGAGCACTGCTAAAGTCTGGATACAGTGCATGCTACTGATACACAGAGCACTGCTAAAGTCTGGATACAGTGCATGCTACTGACACACAGAGCACTGCTAAAGTCTGGATACAGTGCATGCTACTGACACACAGAGCACTGCTAAAGTCTGGATACAGTGCATGCTACTGACACACAGAGCACTGCTAAAGTCTGGATACAGTGCATGCTACTGACACACAGAGCACTGCTAAAGTCTGGATACAGTGCATGCTACTGATACACAGAGCACTGCTAAAGTCTGGATACAGTGCATGCTACTGACACACAGAGCACTGCTAAAGTCTGGATACAGTGCATGCTACTGATACACAGAGCACTGCTAAAGTCTGGATACAGTGCATGCTACTGACACACAGAGCACTGCTAAAGTCTGGATACAGTGCATGCTACTGACACACAGAGCACTGCTAAAGTCTGGATACAGTGCATGCTACTGACACACAGAGCACTGCTAAAGTCTGGATACAGTGCATGCTACTGACACACAGAGCACTGCTAAAGTCTGGATACAGTGCATGCTACTGATACACAGAGCACTGCTAAAGTCTGGATACAGTGCATGCTACTGACACACAGAGCACTGCTAAAGTCTGGATACAGTGCATGCTACTGACACACAGAGCACTGCTAAAGTCTGGATACAGTGCATGCTACTGACACACAGAGCACTGCTAAAGTCTGGATACAGTGCATGCTACTGATACACAGAGCACTGCTAAAGTCTGGATACAGTGCATGCTACTGACACACAGAGCACTGCTAAAGTCTGGATACAGTGCATGCTACTGACACACAGAGCACTGCTAAAGTCTGGATACAGTGCATGCTAAAGTCTGGATACAGTGCATGCTACTGACACACAGAGCACTGCTAAAGTCTGGATACAGTGCATGCTAAAGTCTGGATACAGTGCATGCTACTGACACACAGAGCACTGCTAAAGTCTGGATACAGTGCATGCTACTGACACACAGAGCACTGCTAAAGTCTGGATACAGTGCATGCTACTGACACACAGAGCACTGCTAAAGTCTGGATACAGTGCATGCTACTGACACACAGAGCACTGCTAAAGTCTGGATACAGTGCATGCTACTGACACACAGAGCACTGCTAAAGTCTGGATACAGTGCATGCTACTGATACACAGAGCACTGCTAAAGTCTGGATACAGTGCATGCTACTGATACACAGAGCACTGCTAAAGTCTGGATACAGTGCATGCTACTGATACACAGAGCACTGCTAAAGTCTGGATACAGTGCATGCTACTGACACACAGAGCACTGCTAAAGTCTGGATACAGTGCATGCTACTGATACACAGAGCACTGCTAAAGTCTGGATACAGTGCATGCTACTGATACACAGAGCACTGCTAAAGTCTGGATACAGTGCATGCTACTGATACACAGAGCACTGCTAAAGTCTGGATACAGTGCATGCTACTGACACACAGAGCACTGCTAAAGTCTGGATACAGTGCATGCTACTGATACACAGAGCACTGCTAAAGTCTGGATACAGTGCATGCTACTGATACACAGAGCACTGCTAAAGTCTGGATACAGTGCATGCTACTGATACACAGAGCACTGCTAAAGTCTGGATACAGTGCATGCTACTGACACACAGAGCACTGCTAAAGTCTGGATACAGTGCATGCTACTGATACACAGAGCACTGCTAAAGTCTGGATACAGTGCATGCTACTGATACACAGAGCACTGCTAAAGTCTGGATACAGTGCATGCTACTGACACACAGAGCACTGCTAAAGTCTGGATACAGTGCATGCTACTGATGCACAGAGCACTGCTAAAGTCTGGATACAGTGCATGCTACTGATACACAGAGCACTGCTAAAGTCTGGATACAGTGCATGCTACTGACACACAGAGCACTGCTAAAGTCTGGATACAGTGCATGCTACTGACACACAGAGCACTGCTAAAGTCTGGATACAGTGCATGCTACTGACACACAGAGCACTGCTAAAGTCTGGATACAGTGCATGCTACTGACACACAGAGCACTGCTAAAGTCTGGATACAGTGCATGCTACTGACACACAGAGCACTGCTAAAGTCTGGATACAGTGCATGCTACTGACACACACAGCACTGCTAAAGTCTGGATACAGTGCATGCTACTGACACACACAGCACTGCTAAAGTCTGGATACAGTGCATGCTACTGACACACAGAGCACTGCTAAAGTCTGGATACAGTGCATGCTACTGACACACAGCTGCTAAAGTCTGGATACAGTGCATGCTACTGACACATAGAGCACTGCTAAAGTCTGGATACAGTGCATGCTACTGACACACAGAGCACTGCTAAAGTCTGGATACAGTGCATGCTACTGACACATAGAGCACTGCTAAAGTCTGGATACAGTGCATGCTACTGACACACAGAGCACTGCTAAAGTCTGGATACAGTGCATGCTACTGATACACAGAGCACTGCTAAAGTCTGGATACAGTGCATGCTACTGATACACAGAGCACTGCTAAAATCTGGATACAGTGCATGCTACTGACACACAGAGCACTGCTAAAATCTGGATACAGTGCATGCTACTGACACACAGAGCACTGCTAAAGTCTGGATACAGTGCATGCTACTGATACACACAGCACTGCTAAAGTCTGGATACAGTGCATGCTAAAGTCTGGATACAGTGCATGCTACTGACACACAGAGCACTGCTAAAGTCTGGATACAGTGCATGCTACTGACACACAGAGCACTGCTAAAGTCTGGATACAGTGCATGCTAAAGTCTGGATACAGTGCATGCTACTGACACACAGAGCACTGCTAACGTCTGGATACAGTGCATGCTACTGACACACAGCACTGCTAAAGTCTGGATACAGTGCATGCTACTGACACACAGCACTGCTAAAGTCTGGATACAGTGCATGCTACTGATGCACAGAGCACTGCTAAAGTCTGGATACAGTGCATGCTACTGACACACAGAGCACTGCTAAAGTCTGGATACAGTGCATGCTACTGACACACAGAGCACTGCTAACGTCTGGATACAGTGCATGCTACTGACACACAGAGCACTGCTAAAGTCTGGATACAGTGCATGCTACTGACACACAGAGCACTGCTAAAGTCTGGATACAGTGCATGCTACTGACACACACAGCACTGCTAAAGTCTGGATACAGTGCATGCTACTGACACACAGAGCACTGCTAACGTCTGGATACAGTGCATGCTACTGACACACAGAGCACTGCTAAAGTCTGGATACAGTGCATGCTACTGACACACAGAGCACTGCTAAAGTCTGGATACAGTGCATGCTACTGATACACAGAGCACTGCTAAAGTCTGGATACAGTGCATGCTACTGACACACAGAGCACTGCTAAAGTCTGGATACAGTGCATGCTACTGACACACAGAGCACTGCTAAAGTCTGGATACAGTGCATGCTGCTGATACACAGAGCACTGCTAAAGTCTGGATACAGTGCATGCTACTGACACACAGAGCACTGCTAAAGTCTGGATACAGTGCATGCTAAAGTCTGGATACAGTGCATGCTAAAGTCTGGATACAGTGCATGCTACTGACACACAGAGCACTGCTAAAGTCTGGATACAGTGCATGCTAAAGTCTGGATACAGTGCATGCTACTGACACACACAGAGCACTGCTAAAGTCTGGATACAGTGCATGCTACTGATACACAGAGCACTGCTAAAGTCTGGATACAGTGCATGCTACTGACACACAGAGCACTGCTAAAGTCTGGATACAGTGCATGCTACTGACACACACAGAGCACTGCTAAAGTCTGGATACAGTGCATGCTACTGACACACAGAGCACTGCTAAAGTCTGGATACAGTGCATGCTACTGACACACAGAGCACTGCTAAAGTCTGGATACAGTGCATGCTACTGACACACAGAGCACTGCTAAAGTCTGGATACAGTGCATGCTACTGACACACACAGCACTGCTAAAGTCTGGATACAGTGCATGCTACTGATACACAGAGCACTGCTAAAGTCTGGATACAGTGCATGCTACTGACACACAGAGCACTGCTAAAGTCTGGATACAGTGCATGCTACTGACACACACAGCACTGCTAAAGTCTGGATACAGTGCATGCTACTGACACACAGAGCACTGCTAAAGTCTGGATACAGTGCATGCTACTGACACACACAGCACTGCTAAAGTCTGGATACAGAGCACTGCTAAAGTCTGGATACAGTGCATGCTACTGACACACAGCTGCTAAAGTCTGGATACAGTGCATGCTACTGACACACAGCTGCTAAAGTCTGGATACAGTGCATGCTACTGACACACAGAGCACTGCTAAAGTCTGGATACAGTGCATGCTACTGACACACAGAGCACTGCTAAAGTCTGGATACAGTGCATGCTACTGACACACACAGCACTGCTAAAGTCTGGATACAGTGCATGCTACTGACACACAGAGCACTGCTAAAGTCTGGATACAGTGCATGCTACTGACACACAGAGCACTGCTAAAGTCTGGATACAGTGCATGCTACTGATACACAGAGCACTGCTAAAGTCTGGATACAGTGCATGCTACTGACACACAGAGCACTGCTAAAGTCTGGATACAGTGCATGCTACTGACACACAGAGCACTGCTAAAGTCCGGATACAGTGCATGCTACTGATACACAGAGCACTGCTAAAGTCTGGATACAGTGCATGCTACTGACACACAGAGCACTGCTAAAGTCTGGATACAGTGCATGCTACTGATACACAGAGCACTGCTAAAGTCTGGATACAGTGCATGCTACTGACACACAGAGCACTGCTAAAGTCCGGATACAGTGCATGCTACTGATACACAGAGCACTGCTAAAGTCTGGATACAGTGCATGCTACTGACACACAGAGCACTGCTAAAGTCTGGATACAGTGCATGCTGCTGATACACAGAGCACTGCTAAAGTCTGGATACAGTGCATGCTACTGACACACAGAGCACTGCTAAAGTCTGGATACAGTGCATGCTACTGACACACACAGCACTGCTAAAGTCTGGATACAGTGCATGCTACTGATACACAGAGCACTGCTAAAGTCTGGATACAGTGCATGCTACTGATACACAGAGCACTGCTAAAGTCTGGATACAGTGCATGCTACTGATACACAGAGCACTGCTAAAGTCTGGATACAGTGCATGCTACTGATACACAGAGCACTTCTAAAGTCTGGATACAGTGCATGCTACTGATACACAGAGCACTGCTAAAGTCTGGATACAGTGCATGCTACTGACACACAGAGCACTGCTAAAGTCTGGATACAGTGCATGCTACTGACACACACAGCACTGCTAAAGTCTGGATACAGTGCATGCTAAAGTCTGGATACAGTGCATGCTACTGATACACAGAGCACTGCTAAAGTCTGGATACAGTGCATGCTACTGACACACAGAGCACTGCTAAAGTCTGGATACAGTGCATGCTACTGACACACACAGCACTGCTAAAGTCTGGATACAGTGCATGCTACTGACACACAGAGCACTGCTAAAGTCTGGATACAGTGCATGCTACTGATACACAGAGCACTGCTAAAGTCTGGATACAGTGCATGCTACTGACACACAGAGCACTGCTAAAGTCTGGATACAGAGCACTGCTAAAGTCCGGATACAGTGCATGCTACTGACACACAGAGCACTGCTAAAGTCTGGATACAGTGCATGCTACTGATACACAGAGCACTGCTAAAGTCCGGATACAGTGCATGCTACTGATACACAGAGCACTGCTAAAGTCTGGATACAGAGCATGCTACTGACACACAGAGCACTGCTAAAGTCTGGATACAGTGCATGCTACTGATGCACAGAGCACTGCTAAAGTCTGGATACAGTGCATGCTACTGACACACAGAGCACTGCTAAAGTCTGGATACAGTGCATGCTACTGACACACAGAGCACTGCTAAAGTCTGGATACAGTGCATGCTACTGACACACAGAGCACTGCTAAAGTCTGGATACAGTGCATGCTACTGATACACAGAGCACTGCTAAAGTCTGGATACAGAGCATGCTACTGACACACAGAGCACTGCTAAAGTCTGGATACAGTGCATGCTACTGATGCACAGAGCACTGCTAAAGTCTGGATACAGTGCATGCTACTGACACACAGAGCACTGCTAAAGTCTGGATACAGTGCATGCTACTGATACACAGAGCACTGCTAAAGTCTGGATACAGTGCATGCTACTGATGCACAGAGCACTGCTAAAGTCTGGACACAGTGCATGCTACTGACACACAGAGCACTGCTAAAGTCTGGATACAGTGCATGCTACTGACACACAGAGCACTGCTAAAGTCTGGATACAGTGCATGCTACTGATACACAGAGCACTGCTAAAGTCTGGATACAGTGCATGCTACTGATACACAGCTGCTAAAGTCTGGATACAGTGCATGCTACTGACACACAGAGCACTGCTAAAGTCTGGATACAGAGCATGCTACTGACACACAGAGCACTGCTAAAGTCTGGATACAGTGCATGCTACTGATGCACAGAGCACTGCTAAAGTCTGGATACAGTGCATGCTACTGACACACAGAGCACTGCTAAAGTCTGGATACAGTGCATGCTACTGATACACAGAGCACTGCTAAAGTCTGGATACAGAGCATGCTACTGACACACAGAGCACTGCTAAAGTCTGGATACAGTGCATGCTACTGATGCACAGAGCACTGCTAAAGTCTGGATACAGTGCATGCTACTGACACACAGAGCACTGCTAAAGTCTGGATACAGTGCATGCTACTGATACACAGAGCACTGCTAAAGTCTGGATACAGTGCATGCTACTGATGCACAGAGCACTGCTAAAGTCTGGACACAGTGCATGCTACTGACACACAGAGCACTGCTAAAGTCTGGATACAGTGCATGCTACTGACACACAGAGCACTGCTAAAGTCTGGATACAGTGCATGCTACTGATACACAGAGCACTGCTAAAGTCTGGATACAGTGCATGCTACTGATACACAGCTGCTAAAGTCTGGATACAGTGCATGCTACTGATACACAGAGCACTGCTAAAGTCTGGATACAGAGCATGCTACTGATACACAGAGCACTGCTAAAGTCTGGATACAGTGCATGCTACTGACACACAGAGCACTGCTAAAGTCTGGATACAGTGCATGCTACTGATACACAGAGCACTGCTAAAGTCTTGATACAGAGCATGCTACTGATACACAGAGCACTGCTAAAGTCTGCATACAGAGCATGCTACTGATACACAGAGTACTGCTAAAGTCTGGATACAGTGCATGCTACTGACACACAGAGCACTGCTAAAGTCTGGATACAGTGCATGCTACTGATACACAGAGCACTGCTAAAGTCTGGATACAGTGCATGCTACTGACACACAGAGCACTGCTAAAGTCTGGATACAGTGCATGCTACTGACACACAGAGCACTGCTAAAGTCTGCATACAGAGCATGCTACTGATACACAGAGTACTGCTAAAGTCTGGATACAGTGCATGCTACTGACACACAGAGCACTGCTAAAGTCTGGATACAGTGCATGCTACTGATACACAGAGCACTGCTAAAGTCTGGATACAGTGCATGCTACTGACACACAGAGCACTGCTAAAGTCTGCATACAGAGCATGCTACTGATACACAGAGTACTGCTAAAGTCTGGATACAGTGCATGCTACTGACACACAGAGCACTGCTAAAGTCTGGATACAGTGCATGCTGCTGATACACAGAGCACTGCTAAAGTCTGGATACAGTGCATGCTGCTGATACACAGAGCACTGCTAAAGTCTGGATACAGTGCATGCTACTGACACACAGAGCACTGCTAAAGTCTGGATACAGAGCACTGCTAAAGTCTGGATACAGTGCATGCTACTGACACACAGAGCACTGCTAAAGTCTGGATACAGAGCACTGCTAAAGTCTGGATACAGTGCATGCTACTGACACACAGAGCACTGCTAAAGTCTGGATACAGTGCATGCTACTGATACACAGAGCACTGCTAAAGTCTGGATACAGTGCATGCTACTGATACACAGAGCACTGCTAAAGTCTGGATACAGTGCATGCTACTGACTACACAGAGCACTGCTAAAGTCTGGATACAGTGCATGCTACTGACACACAGAGCACTGCTAAAGTCTGGATACAGTGCATGCTACTGACACACAGAGCACTGCTAAAGTCTGGATACAGTGCATGCTACTGACACACAGAGCACTGCTAAAGTCTGGATACAGTGCATGCTATTGACACACAGAGCACACCCGAGATTACTTAGAACTGGAAAATCTCTAGTAGAGACGTCAGTGACACTTTTTGTAAAGGACGGTAAGGGTCATGAGAAACGTCCACAAATGCGGCCAAAGGTCACGCCTTGCTGAGACACACCTGGTGCAATCTACACAGACCGAGCAAGTGAGACTTCCAGAGGAGAAGAGCTAGAAAACGATTGGATAGGGTTAGGGGTTGGGAATGGAATTGTGCAAGTGCGTCATGACTATCCAGTGCTCATCATGCTTGGTTTAGACACACGTAGGTTCTAGATGGTGATGGTCTTAGTATTGACATGTCCATAGCTTTCTTGTCACTACAACAATTTTTCTAATGGTGCATGAGAAGTTAGCAGAAAAAAATGTCATAGATCACAGCGGAAACCGCTTTATATGTTAGCGGAGATTGACCGAATACAGATTGTGTACTGTCGTATTTCTGAAGTTTGCTTTCGAAAGTTTTCCTTTACATACACACTGTTCGCTTCATCACAGGAATACTTTACAACCTGTTCAATTGACCAAGAGATAACTAAAACTTTGCCTTTCGTCTGCAATCACCTACATGCACAAACAGACGGGCACAGACATACTTTGATGAAGGAGGAAGATATGCTGAGATCCGCTTTCTCTCTCTGTATTGGCACTTCGAGGAGTGCAATCGAACGGGAACATGGGTTGCTGATGACCATCGGAGAGCAGCTTGACGCACAGGTGCAGTGTGACACCATAGGCTTGTTCAGGAGGCGAAGCGCTCCACGCGCTATACTCCTGGATGGCAATGTTGGGGCGTGCTTCACTCAGCGCTGTGAAGCTTGGAGAAGCGCGCATCCGAGGTGATTTACACGATTTTGAAAATGGCGTCTTCGATCCCGCACTGACCGTCGATGCGTAAGATAACCCTCAGAGACACCATTTTGTGACTGGAACCGGCTTTATTTGCCCCAAGCGCTCTGTATGCGCAAGTAAGGATGACACAGTAGTAGACATTATTCATGCAGAATACATTTAAACGTGCAGAAACGATGTCTGT
>JAWQFJ010024432.1:22500-32500 GCA_034096865.1 Theodoxus fluviatilis | reverse complement strand
CGGACAGAGAGGGACGGACAAAGAGAGTGACGGACAGAGAGTGACGGACAGAGAGTGACGGACAGAGACAGAGAGTGACGGACGGACAGAGAGTGACGGACGGACAGAGAGGGACGGACAGAGAGGGACGGACAGAGAGGGACGGACAGAGAGGGACGGACAGAGAGGGACGGACAGAGAGGGACGGACAGAGAGGGACGGACAGAGAGGGACGGACAGAGAGGGACGGACAGAGAGGGACGGACAGAGAGGGACAGAGAGGGACGGACAGAGAGGGACGGACAGAGAGGGACGGACAGAGAGGGACGGACAGAGAGGGACGGACAGAGAGTGACGGACTGACAGAGAGTGACGGACGGACAGAGAGTGACGGACGGACAGAGAGTGACTGACGGACAGAGAGTGACGGACGGACAGAGAGTGACGGACGGACAGAGAGTGACGGACAGAGAGTGACGGGCAGAGAGTGACGGACAGAGAGTGACGGACAGAGAGTGACGGACAGAGAGTGACGGACAGAGAGTGACGGACAGAGAGTGACGGACAGAGAGTGACGGACAGAGAGTGACGGACAGAGACAGAGTGATAGATAGACAGACAGACAGATACAGCCAGCCAGCCAGCCAGACACACAGACACACAAACAGACACACAGACAAACAGACAGACATGCAGACACACAGATTTGCAGACACACAGAGAGATAGACAGGCAGACAGACAGACAGATAGTTAGACAATCAGAGACAGAGACATGCAGACGGGCAGGCCTGCAGGCAGGCAGGCAGACAGATGGATGGACGCATGAACGGATGGACAGGCGGACGCAAAGACGAATAGATGGACGCTAGACTGAGCGAAGGCGTAGGTGGGTGGGGTGGAGAGTTGGGTAAAGAGGAAGAAGTTGTGCGATATAGTTTTAGAAGCGGAAGGAAAGAGAGGAGGAAGAGCTTGTTCAGTGTCCCTTTGTTTACCGTCTTGCTGCGTTGTCGTGGTGGTCACTGGTGGCTCGTTGCTGCTACTAGGGTCTTCGTACACAATAATGATAGTGCTGCTACTAATAAGTATACCTGCCGTCGCCGCCGCCGCTGCTGCTGCTGCTAGAAATAAAGAAGAAGAAGAAAAAGAAGAGAGAGAAAAAAAGAAAGAGACGGAGATAATGATGATAATAACGGTGGTGGTGGTGGTGGTGACAACAGAGAGGGGCAATTGATGGCAGAAGAAGTGATAGTAGTGCGTGTGTGTGTGTGTGTGTGTGTGTGTGTGTGTGTGTGTGTGTGTGTGTGTGTGTGTGTGTATGTGTGAGAGAGAGAATTACTTGTAGCAGCAGCAGTAGAAGTAGTGGTAGTGGTAGTAGTAGTAGTAGTAGTAGTAGTAGTAGTAGTAGTAGTAGTAGTAGCAGCACCAATAGTAGTAGTAGTAGTAGTAGTTGCTGTTGTTGCTGCTCCTGTTGCTGTTGTTGCTGTTGTTGTTGATGTGGTATTTGAAGTGGTTGTGGTCGTAGTTTAGTTGTTGCAGTGGTGGTGGTGGTGGTAGTGGTACTGGCGGGGAGAGGTGTTGGTGGTAGTAGAAAACTACTAAAAGTAACTGCAATGGGATATTACGATGTAGATGAGGAGGAGAAGAAGGAGGAGGAGGAAGAGGAGGAGGAGGAGGAGGAGGAGGAGGAGGAGGAGGAGGAGGAGGAGGAGGAGGAGGAGGAGGAGGAGGAGGAGGAGGAGGAGGAGGAGGAGGAGGAGGAGGAGGAAGTGGAGGAGGAAGAGGAGGAGGAGGAGGAGGAGGAGGAGGAGGAGGAGGAGGAGGAGGAGGAGGAGGAGGAGGAGGAGGAGGAGGAGGAGGAGGAGGAGGAGGAGAAGGAGGAGGAGGAGAAGGAGGAGGAGGAGAAGGAGGAGGAGGAGGAGGAGGAGGAGGAGGAGGAGGAGGAGGAGGAGGAGGAGGAGGAGGAGGAGGTGGAGGAGGAGGAAGAGGAAGAGGAGGAAAAGGAGGAAGAAAAGCTGGAGGAGGAAGAGGAGGAGGAGGAGGAAAAGGAGGAGCAGCGGTAGTAGAAGTAGTAGCAGCGTTAGTATTAGTAGCAGCAGCAACAGTAGTAGTAGTAGCAGCGGTAGTAGTAGCAGCAGCAGCAACAGTAGTAGTATTAGTAGCAGTAATATTAGTAGTAGCAGCACCAATAGTAGTAGTAGTAGTAGTAGTAGTAGTAGTAGCAGCAGCAGCAGCAACAGTAGTAGTAGTAGCAGCAGCAGTAGTAGTAGTAGTAGTAGTATCAGCACCAATAGTAGTAGTAGTAGCAGTAGCAGTATCAGCAGCAGCAGTAGCAGCAGTAGTAGTAGTAGTAGTAGCAGCAGCAGCAGTAGTAGTAGCAGCAGCAGCAGCAGCAGCAGCGGCAGTAGTAGTAGTAGCAGTAGCTGTAGCAGCAACAGCAGCAGTAGCAGCAGAAGTAGTAGCAGTAGTAGCAGCAGCAGTAGTATTAGTAGCAGCAGCAGCGGCAGTAAAGTTGGAGGTAGTGCGAGCTGTGGAGTAGATGTTCATGACGATGACAATGATGATGACAATACTGACACAACCGATTAGTTAACTGTACCACAGTGACACCTCTCATTGCCTAAAAGTCGCCAAAGATGTGTTGCCTTCGCCATTACTGCTTGTGAACTGTCCAGTAAAAACAGTCCGTCCACCTCTGTCATGTCTCTGTCCAACACTTGTATACTTGACAACGATAAAGATGACACTGTGCTTTGCCATGCTATGCCATGTCGGGTCGTGTTGCATCGTGTCCTGACATGTAATGTTATCATTTGCTTTGTTACTTTTCCCCATAAAACCAGATGGTGCCATCGCAGCTGGTCACGTGGTTGCTATCGTCCTCTTCACCGCCGCCATAATGGGGGTTGCTATTTGCATCTACTGCTACTTCAAAGGGTAGGTTTTGACGGTGGTTGTGGTGTTGGTTATGGTGATGATTTTGGTGGCGGCGGCGGTGGTAGTGGTGGCGGTTATGGTGGTGGTGGTAGTAATTGTGGTGGTGGTGGTGGTGATGATTGTGGTGGTTGTGGTGATGGTGGTGATTGTGGTGATGGTTGGTGATAATGGTGGTGACTGTGGTGGTGGTGGTGATTGGGGTGGTGGTGATGGTAGTGGTGGTGGTGCTGGTGGAATAATTTGTTTTGCTGCTGCAGACCATTTTAGGATAAGGTGTGCAGATTTATCAGTATCGGTAGAAAGGGCAGAGCGCGTTATCAAGAATGTTGACGTCAGCGTGTCTGTGTGGATGTAAGTATGAACAAGCACATCACTGTTGCTGGCGATTATTCAAATGAGCGTGATCGTCTGCCTCTGTGGGCATGATTTTAAATGTTCTTGGAAGTACGTACGCCACTTTCAATGTCGGCATGATTAAGAATGCGGGAGTACGTGTCAGTTACGAATGTGAGTGTGAATGTCATTAACGTGTCTCTCTCTGTATTTCTGTAAATGTCATTACTTGCCGAAACATGAGTGGGTACATCAGCACTTGTGCGTGTACTTACGTGATTGTGTGCGAAAATGTTTACATGCGCGCATGCAGAAGTGTCTAAAGATGAGAATGTCTGAATAACAATGTTTGCAGCGATATCGGAGACGATGTCTGTAACAGAGACTGTAAATTTCGATATTAACGTTTGAATCAGCACCCTGGATGGGTTTTTTCTGTATCAGTGCCCACATCTCTAGCTCTGCCAGTTAATTGCCACAGCTTTATCTGCATTTACTTCACCATAAATCTACGTCGTCCAAGTCTGTACTTGTCAGGGTCAACAGTAGAAAATCCCAACTCATTCTCTGCATTTTTTTCTTCTTCGCGTTACAGCAAGCTGAATTCCAGACGGTTCCACATCATCAGTCGTTTCAAGCGCGGTCGTTTGGGCTCCTCCAGCGGCAGTCGTCGCCCACTTGAGAACGAGGAGGACGACGACGACGAGCGCGACGACTTGGATCCTGCTCCATCTCATTCTCGTCCTCGGAACGACGCAGACCTGTTCACCATCGGGGACGTGGAGGACAACGATCATGACAGGAGGAGGGGAAAGCATCAGGAGGACTCCAACAGGAATTCCCAGGAACCGATGGACGAAGGCTACTTCTACGACGAGGTATTCGGCGAGTCGGCCTTCGAGGACGAGGCCACGAGGACTGCGCTCAAAGAGCTGACCCTCTCCAGTGGCGAAGAGGACCTGCCGGACCTGGAGTTCAGGGACAACCCCTAGTCACAATCGGTGAGATCGGGACCTAGACTAGAAAGATTCCACCTGCAGCTAGTGCAAGACGTAAAGAAACGTTGCTGAAACGTCGGAACAACGTGGTAATGACGACGCAGCAATGCGGTAGTGAATTGTGTTGGCTTCGAGGGTACATGATCCAAAAGACAAGGACAAGAGTTGTGGCGTTCCGATGTGCAAAGTAGATCGCTTGCTGCGACATATGTCTCTTTTGTCATATACACAGTGATGGATGCAGCCCATCCAGGTTTCCATTCCACTGAGCTGCGGTTCAAACGAGGCAAATCATGAAAGTAATTTGAACCATTTAAGTGCTGAATGAAGTGAAAAAGTGAACGTGAAATGACAATGTCGGACGTATTGCCGTTTCTGTCATGCTGTATTTCCTTCATGTGAGACCGATTTTGTTGCCTTTGAAGTAACTTTCTCCTGCTACAGCGTGCAGTGGAGCACAGAATCCACTCAACAGCACAGTAGGTGTACTGAAGAAGGACGAAAACGCTCAGAAGGCAACGAAGTGGTGTTGACATGAAAGCTTATAT
Source organism: Theodoxus fluviatilis (assembly GCA_034096865.1). Taxonomy (NCBI): domain Eukaryota; kingdom Metazoa; phylum Mollusca; class Gastropoda; order Cycloneritida; family Neritidae; genus Theodoxus; species Theodoxus fluviatilis. Next base: position 27,706 of record JAWQFJ010024432.1, on the reverse strand, counting down.
ACTCATCATCATCATCATCATCATCATCATCATCATCATCGACGTATGAATCGTGCCATGATCAGTTATGGTGAGAGCTCCTATTAAAAGTCAGATTGGGATGAAATGCGCGGAGTTTCTCCAACTGAATACTATTTTTCACACACACAACGGCTAAAATGTATACTTACAAAATGAAAAGTAAAAGTGCTTGTTTTTTCTGTTCGCTGGATTCGTTTATGAAAGCAGACGTCAGGGGCACAACGTCTACACAGAAGGAACATTGCTTTTCTCGTGTTACTTCTCCTGTACTTGTGGATTATGCTTAATTTTCATTGACGAGTGTTTACTGCATTGCATGATCTGTATTTGCAATGATACCTCCCTTTAAACGTTTGTTGAGGTGTACATTGTAAATATTTTCCTTTCCATAGCTGTGTGTATATATAAAACGTTCCCATTGGAAATACCAACCCACCGTCCATTGCTGACGACGACGAGCATTTCGTAGAAGATGGGTTTAATATCTGGAATTATAACTTTTCTGTTCGTTTTTTAAAGCAAAATGAAATCGACTGTGCTGATACAAATGCGTGTTGCATAATAAACCAAGTTGTGAAAGCTCTACTAATGCATTTGTAAGAGTTGCGCTGCAGAAAAAGTTTTTAATCAACTTACTACTGCCTTTGGCAAATTTTTGTGGCATTCCTATGAAATGCATTCATTAATCAGTTGTGTTTTTGTCACATTTATATAATAAGTTTAAGCAATACGAAAATACTGCTGTCGTTATCACAGGAGAGTTCTTGCTATCGTTGTTATTTGCTGTTATTGTTGTTATTGTTATGCTTGTTGTTGCTGCAGTGTTCGTTGTTGAAGCCGTTGTTGTTGTTGTTGAGTTCCATGTTTGAAATATAATACAACAGTAAACTTTGTTTTTGAAATGTCCCCATTTCAGACTTCTGCTGCCAGGTGTAAATAAACTTTGGGTTGAATGTGTTAAGCATCTACCATTAAAATAATCAAATGCATTTTATTGTAAGCTTACTGTCTCCCAGCCCAATGGAAAGAATAAACCTGTATTCATAAGCTGACGCTTGTTGTTTTACACTTTATTGCGTACATAGTAATAATTTGTGTACAGTGATCAGTACATTGCAACCCAAAAGGACGTGTGCGTGTATCAAGAGCAATGGAGTTCTGTAGAAAAACACTGCACCGACACACAGACAGACAGACAGACGGACGGACGGACGGACGGACGGACTGACGGACGGACGGACGGACACACACAGACACATAGACACACAGACAGACATACACACACACATACACACACACACATACACACACACACACACACACACACACACACACACGCACACACACACAGACACATAGTCACACAGACAGACACACAGATAGAAGCAAAGACAGACAGACAGACGGACAGACGGACGGACGGACGGACGGACGGACGGACGGACGGACGGACCTACAGGTAGACAGACATATACACACAGACAGACACACACACACAGACAGACACCTACACACACAAACAGACAGACAGACACACAGACTCACACACAGACACACACACACACACACACACACACACACACACACACAGACACATATACTTAAATGCATATACACACACGCATGCACACACGCACACACACAACATGCACGCACGCGCATACACACACATGCACGCACACACAACCACATACATACACAAACATTGTTACGCTGACAGACACACTATCACGCAGGCACCAAAATAGCTATACATTTGTGGTGTTCCGTCAATTCCGACGAAGATTTCTATGGCCGAGGACAGACCGCAACCAAACTCGTGTGCACACAGCCGGTGGCAACGACAAATGAAGAAATGCACTCTAGGAAGGAGAGCTCTGATGGAAAATAAGCTGCTGGGAGACAAAAAGAGCGTTTTAGAGACCACATGAAACTCTCCCTCAAAACCCTGCAGATCAGCCTAGACGATTGGGAGTCCCTGGCACAACATGGCCCTTCCTGGCGTGGCAGGGTGACTACAGGCTCGCGGTTAGCGAAGGTGAGGACGGTTGCAGCAGCAGGGAGAAAGTGGGCTGCCCCAAGAAGGCCAGAGCGTCGAGCATCACCTCCTTGTGTGCCCAACATGAAAGAGTCTTTCGATCATCGACTAGGCCTCATCAGCCACCTACGGACCCATCATACCTCAACCAGCGACAATGGACCAAGTCATCGTCTTCCTCGCCCCGAAAGATGATCAAGATGTGTGTGTGTGTGTGTGTGTGTGTGTATGTTTGTTTGCACGCGCGCGCGCGTGAATGACCTGCATAATTAAGTGTCACTGCCTATCAGCCTTTGCAGACCGCGCAAGGCAATTGACTACAAAATCACGGGTAATATTTTTTTTAAGAGCAGGTCAGATCGCGAGTTCCTCATTATTTGGCCTTGACAAACATCGCAAGGGGACGCGGTGGATCTATACTCACCCCCAACCCACAGGGGAATGGCAAACAGGAGGGCGCCATCTGGGTCTACAGAGTTCAGCGAGGCATAGGCCGATATTAACATGTGTCAAGAATCGCGTACCTCCCACATCAGCTGGAATGCTGCGGTCTTTGTGTTTTTGGAGCCTGCTCCAGTAGCACCCGCACAGTCAGCCCCAAGCAGCATTTACATTGCCTGTACATCTGCTGTCACCATGTTGACACATGTTGACACATGTTGACACATGTTGACACATGTTGACACATGTTGACACATGTTGACACATGTTGACACCGGCCTATTCCTCGCAGGATCTTGGCTTTCCTCGCGTCTGCGCAATGCGCACCAGCCGTGAAGATGGGAAATCAACATTTCAAAGATCAACTTTTATTTCTGCCCTTGACAATAAAGTATGCAAATATAAATGGCGTATACAACACTCACTGATTTGAACACTGAAATACACAAACACACTAAGAAGTAGAAATTCAAATATATAGAGACACAGATAGATACGCAAAAATACGTACACGCACAGGAACACGTGCACACACACACACGCACACGCACGCACGCACCGCACGCACGCACACGGAAACACGCATATGCACACGCACTGAGACTCACTCAAGCAAATACATATACACGCACTCGCTCCTAATGGCACTTACACAAAAGCACACGCACGCTCACGCACATGTGCACGCGTACGTGCACATGCAAACACTCACACGCATGGGTTCACATAGGCCCTACACACACATACATGCTCCATGCATGCACGCACGCGTACGCACATAATCAAGCGCGCGTGCGTATACGTTCAGACATTCTAGACGGCAACAAGTGTGGAAAATTACAGAAGTCGGCCTGTATCCCAGTCACCCTGTGGAAGGAGTGGAGTGCGCGTGGCATCGTGACGGCCCTGGAAAGGAGTGATCTCTCTATCGCCAGGTCGGCACCACTCCACAGGTCTTTCACAGCATTGCCTCTTTGTCCCAGTGTCTCCTGGGGTCACTGGACCCGCGATAAGAAAGTGTGACGTGAGAAGATGAACCACTCCTTTGCAGCTGCTGCTGTCCAGTTTTCTGTATAAAAACCCTTCCTGACTCCAGCTAATCATTCTTCATCCGAGAGAATCACATCAGACACCAGGTAAGTCTGGCATTGCTTTACTTCACGGAAAGTCGAGGCTGAGCATTCGTTCTTGAACTTGGAGTAACTGAAGAAGAGACATCATATTCCCCCGTTATTCTTCAATGGCCTTCGCATCCAGCAGTCTTTTGTATAGAAATCACGCTGTTTAAATCAAGAGAATGAAATTTGATACCAAAAAATGTCCACTTTAACATCAACGTTCTGGTAGTAACTGCAGAAAAGTTCTGTTTATCTTCTGTATCACTGCAAAGCAAAATACGTGGATAGTCTCTTTTGGCTTCTGTGCGCAGAACTTCTATCAAATGACTTCAGACATTAGAACGCATCACTGGATCATCGCAGTACAATGTCGCTTATTTTCTCTCTTTGAAAAACCAGAAATTATTTATTCGACCATTCCTTTCTTCACAATGATTGAATAGTCTCAGTTTCGAAGAGATTTTACAGGAATTTTCCTGTTGGCTTTACGAGATCTTTGTTTGGTGTAAATCCTGGCCATGAAATTTAAGGATAAAGGACTTGCTACAGAGAAAGTATATTACAATGCAGTACACTGCTACGTCATCCTACGCTTTGTCTATTTGCTGCTTTTCAAACCTCAATTCTTGCTACAACTACATCCATTTTGCAAACTTTTGCATTTCCCTCAAGATCAGCATATGTTTTACTTGATCTGGTACGGTTGCCTCAACTTTAGCAAAAGTGTCGCCACACTGTCTAATCATCATAGTTTCAGTTATTCCATGTCTTACTGTCCACATGTCATTCAAGTCCATCTCAACGCCCCTTTAATATCTCTATCTTTAGCATTTCTATTAATAAATTATTAGATCAACCATGGCATCTTCCTTGACCTGCAAATCATCCTTTGCTTCCCTGGCTCCTGTCTATTTGATTCTGAACTCTAAATTCAAACCACTGCACTTCGTCTATTTGTTTTCATGGCGAACAGCGTCTAACCATGAAGGTCCTCGTGCTGTGCATCGCCGTCCTCCTCGCCTCCAACGGAGTGCAGAGTTCCAGCTTCCTGGACAGCCTGAAGGGCGTGCTGACCACCGTTGGCAACTCCTTCAAGGCCACCTTCGATACCCTCAAGCAGCCCCTGGCCCAGCTCGGCTCCCAGCTCCTGGACACCGTCAAGACTGCAGGAACCCAGCTCCTATCTCAAGGAGCAGCCAGTCAGTAACTCACACACGAATTTTTGCATGAACAATCTAATATGCACGTGTATTAGTACGCAATGGCATAGCAGTGGGTCCTCTGACGAATTCATCCCAAAACTCCCACACGTGTACATGCAGTTGTGTGTGCTCATTTGCACACACATAAAAAACACATACACATCCATACAGAGACACACACAGAAAGAGAGAGTGAGAGAGACACAGACACACACACACACACACACACACACAGAGAGAAAGAGAGAGACAGAGGCAGAGAGAGAGAGACAGAGACAGAGACAGACACAGAGAGACAGAGCCAGACAGAGAGAGAGAGAGAGAGAGAGAGAGAGACAGAGAGAGAGACAGAGAGAGACAGAGAGAGACAGAGAGACAGAGACAGA
>JAWQFJ010024432.1:7500-17500 GCA_034096865.1 Theodoxus fluviatilis | reverse complement strand
ACACACACACACACACACACACACACACACACACACACACACAGAGCACATTCACACGTACACAGGCAAACAGGCTTACAGACGCGCGCACTCGAGAAGACACGGACTCCCGCGCACGCAAAGAACCAGAAATGCCAATACTCGCACAAAAAGGCATATCATCCTGTCGATACAAGAGAGGTCTATTTGGTGGAAACGGAAGTTCTTCCCTCCTGACTTGCTCTTTCGAGACCCATTGCAGCCAAATGTTCAGGCGTGCCAGGAACTCTGACTTATTTCTGAGCGTGTACAAAACCTTTAACAGTATGCACGTAGTTAACGCTATCCCGAGGTTAGCGGATGCTTGGAAGGAGTATATACAGATAGATGTTTGAGTTTAAGGTTCTAAACTGGCATGGATTCTACTCACAAGAAAGCGAAAGCGAATGCACCTTCCTTTTAGCATTGTGTGGAACGCAATCTACTTGAAGCGGCCATGAACTATCATTTTGCTGGAATACTCTCCTTCTTGTGCTTTATATTATCACGGGGTGAATGACAAATTAGCTGGATTTCCCGATGTTATTGAAATGTCGCTACAACGAAACAAATTCTTTAGCTTTCACTGTATCCAGAGCGCCTCTCTCTCTCTCTCTCTCTCTCTCTCTCTCTCTCTCTCTCTCCACACGCACACGCTCTCCCTCCCTCCTCCCTCTCTCTGTCTCTCTGTCCCTCCCTCCCTCCCTCCCTCCCTTCCCCCTCCCCCTCTCTCTCTCTCTCTCTCTCTCTCTCTCCACACGCACACGCTCTCCCTCCCTCCTCCCTCTCTCTCTGTCTCTCTGTCCCTCCCTCCCTCCCTCCCTCCCTCACTCCCTCCCTCCCTCTCTCTCTCTCTCTCTCTCTCTCTCTCTCTCCCTCCATCTCTCTCTCTCCCTCCCTATCTCTCTCCCTTCAACCCTCCTCTCTCTCCCCCCTCCCTCCCCTCCATCTCTCTCTCTCTCTCTCTCTCTCTCTCTCTCTCTCTCTCTCTCTCTCTCACTCTTACAATTTTTTACAATCAAGATCATTTGCCTGAAAAGGGACAGTACAAATCCCTGTCTTAATCCACGGCCGTTGTTATTTCAAACACATCGTTATGCGTTTAAAATAATACTTAGCCTTTATTCTAGAAAAGCAAAGCCTCAGGCGATGAAAGGTTCACCGAGATTTGAATGTACATGTAGATATCCGCATTTAAATTTCAGTGCTCACTATCAACGGAATATTGACCTCCTTCGAACACGCTCAGTAAACATCTCGCCCAACTACCTTTTGTTTCTCTAAATAGTTCCTCTTCCAGTTCCTCAGTCCTCTATGTCTCCCTTTGCCTGCAAAATCACAGAGTGGCAAAACCCAACCCATTCAGAATTTACTGAAATATCGTCAGAACAAGTAGGTAAAAGAACATATTGCAAATCAACAACAGAAGAGAGAAAAGAGGGACGTAGAGAAACTTCTTGATCCAGAGACAAATCGGAGGTAGAAGCAACAGTACCATTTTCTGGCTTCCCTGCATGTGGGTTTTGCAGTCTTTGGTTCTGTTATTCTTGCCGCTATGATACGAGCTCGTATGATATTGAAGCGCATAAAGCGGTCAATGCAATGATATAATACTTGCAACATCGTTGCCATATCGTCAGGTCGATGCCTACCTAGTTGTCTGCTGTGGATATTGTCTCGTGCTGCCAGCGTTAGGTGTCTATGCAAGCTTAAAATCTTCAAACAAGACAAAAACAAAATTGTATTAATGAAACTGCACGAAACTGATTCATTTGTGATGTGAATCTGTAATGTAAGATAGTTAAAATCGCATTTATTCCAGTGAACTGTCTGTCTCACAATAATCTCGCCATTACGCAAGTGGAATGTAATTAAACCTTTATCGGGTTTACTTTGTGTTCACTTTAGTCCTACAGTCTGCTCCCACTTCCAGTCTGGTTATAAGTACTATTTCCAAAGTACACTGATTCATGGTTCATAATACTGCAGACTGTTGATGTAAAAAAAGTCGATATGTCCACTGCAGACAGGACTTCACCATCAATGACGGCTCAAAATCAAAACCACAAGAGCTGCCAGGAACACACTTGGACAAACTACAGCAGCAGACTCCAAACATGCATTCATACACATTCTATGGGATGTCTGATCGTGATACAAACATAAATAGCCTTTCCCCCATGCTATGAGCGAGCGAGAGAGAGGGAGAGAAAGAGAGAGAGAGAGAGAGAGAGAGAGAGAGAGAGAGAGAGAGAGAAATAAAGAGAGAGAGATAAAGAGAGAGACAGACAGACAGAGAGACAGAGAGAAAGAGGGAGGGAGAGATAGAGAGAGAGAGGCAGAGAGACAGAGAGAGACAGAGAGAGAGACACACACACACGAAAGAGAGAGAGAGAGAGAGAGAGAGACAGAGAGAGACAGAGAGAGACAGAGAGACAAAGAGAGAGAGAGAGAGAGAGAGACAGAGACAGAGACAGAGAGAGAGAGAGAGAGAGAGAGAGAGAGAGAGAGAGCAGACTTAACTTTATTTCGGTCGACGACCTCAACAATTAAAAGTTTCATGTGCAATCAAACAATGATCATGTGATAATAATAATAATAATACAGACTATTTCTAACGCACATACCTTCCCTAATAGGCAAGCTCATGGCGTGTACAATGATGAAGTCTACACTCATACAAAGCATTCTAACACTCGCACACTGTACAATTGAAATAAAAAGAAAAAAATTAAATACAATACAATTAATTAAGTAGCAGGCAAAACACGAAACATAAAAGAGGCGCCTTCACTGCTCGTCAGGAAAGACTGACCGGAACAGGTGTGTCTTGAGGGAGGTTTTGAACTGGGACATGGAATTAGAGTGACGGACAGGGAAAGGTAGGCTATTCCATGTTACAGGGCCGATGTAGGAAAAAGCTCGCTGTCCTTGGGTTTTCTTTTTGCGACGGGGGACATTTAACGTTTTGGTGTCTGCAGCTGAACGGTTATTTCTAGCGGGGGTGTAGACAGTGAGAATTTCTTTGAGTGCGTGTGGTGCAGTTTGATTGAAGAAGTTGAAACACATAATGGCTAGCTTATACTCTATCCTCTGAGCGATGGGGAGCCAATGCAGTGCACGAAGGAGTTTGAATGTGGGAGTTCTCTTGGGACATCTAAAGATTAATCTAGCAGCAGTGTTTTGGACTTTTTGCAGTTTGTTTAGCAGAGTGCCAGGAATGCCGGCAAGAAGAGAATTTCCATAATCAAGACGGGACAGAACAAGGGAAGTGACAAGGGTTTGAGTGGCCTGTTGTGAAAGATAGTGACGAATAGTGCCAATTTTCCTTAAAATACAATTGTTATTAGGGCAACATTACACATGAGTAATTTCATACAGAGGATACTTTGAGACTTTGCGCATATCTTACAGATCAGGCCGTATGTGTGCGTGTGCTTTTATGTATGTGTGTGTGTGCGCGCGCATGCATGTGTGTGCTTGTACGTGCGTGCGTGCGCACGCATGTGTGTGTTTGTGTTTTAACTGATAATTTCAACACAAATGTATATACATGCATTTTGAAAACGATGTTTTTTACAGAATAAGTATAATGTTACACATTAACTGATACTGGAGTTGCCTCAGCCTTTTGACTACGTAGTTTGAGGGCATAAGATATACACATACACACACACATATATATATATATATATATATATATATATATATATATATATATATATATATATATATATTCTTCCGCAGATCATCATAGCTATTGCAACCACATATGAAATGGTCTTCATTTTCTATTTCATTTCTGCGTAATGGACCTCGGGTATCCGGTGTGTTTCGACTGCCATTTAGTTCACACAGGAATCATTTGAATTGAACGAAAACAATCTCATTAAAAATAGTGATGTCGTTCAAATAACGTTCACATTCAATTTCATTCTTATATGTTCAACACCAAGGAGCATTCGCTTCTGTTCAGCACGGAGAACCAGTCCTGAGAGAAGCACTCTCGGAGGTTTTGACAAAAATTTCTCAAGAAAATGTTCTCATACGCAGAACCACCATTTTCCCATAGGTATGCAAATCCATTTTCGACAAAAGCCCCTTTACATTATTGGTTGCATTATGTCTGCACGCTGCAGAAGACACCTTTAGAATTGCCTGCCTTAAGAGCCCGTCTACTGGCATCTTAAACAACCGCAACCAGTATTTCACAGGGATAATGGCTGCCCGCACAAATAAAGAATATCTCCCGTTTCTCCATAGACCAAAATGTTGGGAGATAATGCCCCTATATTCAGGAATCGCTTGCATACGAACATATGTACTATTTCTACAGTATCTCGGTTCTTTATCATTATCTCGAGTGCAAGATGCTGCAGCTCGACTCATCTGTAAGTCAAAAAAGTCAGATCATCTCACTCCTCTCTTCCGCTCTCTCCACCTGTTGCCCATTAGTGCTAGAGTCCAATACAAGATTGCCCGTCTTTGCTACCATTACTTCGCTGAATCCCTTCCTCAATATTTCTCTAAACCCATGCGCACCTACACACCCGCTAGACAGCTACGCTCTTCCGCAGACACAAGAATCATCAGGTTCCCGGAGGACCCTCCAGTTATAACAAAATTTGGTGAACGCTCGCTCTTTCTTTTATCAGGCTCCCTCTATCTGGAATGACCTCCCCGCCTCTGTTCGTCACTCTACTTCTCCCTCGACCTTTCGCTCTGCTCTCAAAACTCACCTCTTCTTGAAATCGTTCCCTGATCCTGTCTAAGTTTCTTCATCTTCCTCCCCTCACTGTTCTCTTTGTACTAGCTTGCCTAAGCCCCCTACCACCCTCCTGTCTCTCCTCCCCCTCTCCCAGTTTCATGGTTAAGCGGTGACGCTGTACTTCAGTTTGTCGAATGCCTGAAGTGAATGTCTGACTCCTATGTTATGAAGTTTATGAAGTTACTTTTGATGTGATTGTCTGTTATTGTATATTGTAATGGTTGTGTATGTATGCACCTTGAGCATGTCTTAACTCATGGTAAGGCGCTATATAAATCCACACATTATTATTATTATTATTATTATTATTATTATTATTATTATTATTATTATTATTATTATTGAAACCCCTAATTTCTGCACCGTCGAGTAAAGAAGGTAACATCTGACCATCAAATAATTTGAAGTATACAGATGTGTAGGCTATGAATGCGCCACGTAGTTTTGAGTAAATGTTGTTTTTTAATTGTCTTTTGACAGCCTGACACTTGAGAGTTGTACTGCTGATCAGTTTTGTGGTGAAGACGAATTCCTAGATATGTGTACGAGTTAAACACCTTTAGAATTGTATTGCCCAGACTCCGCCTTTCAGCATTAACCCAAAGACCTCGTTGAAAAACCATTACCTTTGTTTAGTCTTTGTTTACGGTCAGGCCATGCGCTTTCGACACCTCCTTCGTGTCAATCTGGCACTGAAATCCCGCTGGAGTGGTTGACAATAGCACACTGTCATCAGCAAACAGAAAGGAGTAAATCTCTGGCGTGCCAGGTAACATTCGCATCCCAAGTTTTCCGTGTTCGCGAACATGATAAGCCACATTTGACTTTGAGATGTAAAATGAAAATATTGTCGTGCTCTTAGTTGCGGCCAGCTTTACGCCGGCTGGGCATTCAAATAATTCTGACAGAGTCGAGGGCAACTACACGTGCTTGTACATTACACTGTATACACGGCTTTGATCATGTACATGGATTTGGTTAATACTCCTACTTCCTCAAGGATTTGACTCAGACGAGTATGATCTACTGAGTCGAACGCTATTATGTAGTCAACAAATCGGAATAAAGCTTTTCTCTGCCACTAGCATATACAAGTACATGTTTGACTGTAATGGAATGCGGTGAAACAATGCGATCAGTCGCTCAGCGGTCCAATCGAACCCCCTCTTGTTCAGTGTTTTTCTCTTCCACCCTTTTCTGGAGACGCCTAGTTTAAAAAGAATGGAAAACGTTACTCATTGTGCAGAGCAAAGTTAAGCCTATGTAGTTTTATGGGTCTTGATTATCTTTTTTTATAGATTGTATCAACATATCCTGGCTTCAACTTTTTGGGGGGGAGGGGGGGGGGGATTTTCATACATAAAACGGAAGAGCTTGTACAGACAAAGTAGCATCTGACTGCAAGCTGTTTTGGGGTAGTCTCCAGATATGTCGTCTGGCCTCTTAGCCGTCTTTGTACCAAGCTGACTTAATGCAATTGAAACCTCTTACTTCGTAATATGAGAGAGAGAGAGAGAGGGAGAGAGAGATAGATAGATAGATAGATAGATAGATAGAGAGAGAGAGGGGGGGGCAGGCACACAGAGAGAGAGAGAAAGAGAGAGAGAGAGAGAGAGAGAGAGAGAGAGGCAGACAGACAGACACACAGGCAGAGAGAGAGAGAGAGAGAGAGAGAGAGAGAGAGAGAGGCAGACAGACACACAAGCAGAGACACAGAGAGAGAGAGAGAGAGAGACAGACAGACAGACAGACAGACAGACAGACAGACATACAGACAGACAGACACACAGGCAGAGAGAGAGAGAGAGAGAGAGAGAGAGATGAACAAATGCTGGCCAGCTTGGACATGATATTCTGTTATCCATTGCCTCGATTTATTTAACAATTAAGCTGAGGGCTCGGTAAATGTACTGCGTTCTGAGATAATAATTATATGCTTAAAAGGCCTAAGTTATTTTGATGTTCAGCGATACAAAATACTCGATTGATTGCTTCAATCAAATTGGAGCCTAATTCCAGGTACACTGCTCAGAGCACCTCAGTCAAAGAGATACTTGATCTTAAAGTTCAGGAGAGGGCTCAGTGATATATTTCGTTAAATATCAAATAGGTTGATCGCTGGTGAATGAAGGACAGACTGACTGACTGACTGACTGACTGACTGACTGACTGAAGGCATGGTTAAACTAATAGATAAAGTATTATTCATTAAGTGAGTAATGAATAGATGAACGTTACTGCTCACTTAACAGTACAGGCCAGTAATAATTCCAATGAGTGTCTATAAATCAATCCTGCCAAAACAACGAGAATGAGAATAATGACGATAGCGCCCCAAAAAGCAGTCGTAAATACAATGACGACGACTACAAGTCAACTGAACTACGGACAATACTCTTCTCTTCTTTAGCACTTTTCCGAAGAAGTGTAACTATACGAATAGAATATATAACAACTTCCCATTGCTCGCTTGTAAAAAAAAAAGACTTTAGAGTTATCAAACAGTTTTATTCAAGAGAGGCGCAATGAAGAAGCAGGTGAAACATGACATGGCATTCAAACCAGTATCTTTACACCACATATCGAAACGCGGTAATTTGCACTAACTTTCCATGATATTGCAAGAATTTACTTCTTTAACCAGAGCGGATGACCTCGATCATGCGCACAACCCAACAACTCTTTGTATCACAACCATGGATCCTTTCCAGTGTAGCTTTTATTTAATCCTGGTGCTGGGTTAAATATTGATCAGGCACCTCAGTCAAGTCAATAACAGGAGTAGAGACTTTCTGTTCCTAGCAGCGTTTTCCTCGACCGACCCTGCTTCCACAATTCCCATTAAATAGAATGTTGTGAACGCAGTTCTGTACTCAAAATGGCTTTTGACTCGACAGGACTACGTGCAGATATATGCGATCCGCTTCTTTCGAAATTTCGAATTACAGAGTTTAGACATTGCTTTCCACTCAGTAGAATAATTCTGCTCCAAAGGTGTCACTGAAAGGGTTCGAGTTGACTCTAACCGTATTGGCCCAACCAAAATCACACTTGTGCTCAGCAACAATGCCTTATTACGAAACAAATAAACGGAAATTTATCATGTCAAAAACTATTGAATAATCATGTAATATTGTCATTTTGCCGCGGAAAATATATTCCGTATGTAGGCATCGTCTTCACGGGCCGCCTTTTCATAAATGGCTTCCAGTTAAATAAAATAGGCCGCAGGCCACAACATTCATAAATCTATTCTACAGTACAGAATCATACACTGACCAAGAAAGACAACAAAAATGTAAAACATACGCACCGAAAATTAGAAAAATGTTGTCAGGACAGTTTCGATGGTGTCAGATCATGCTGCACGTGCTTCGTCTACAGAAGGATCAATCAACTGGCCCGGTGTGAGAGAAAAAGTGCAATGTGGTTTGAGATTTAGATATGAGTGTCACGATGCTGAGTGAACCCAGTGCTTTTACCTTCTGTTGCATTAATCCGAGAACAGAAATGCCTGATACATGTACAGTTGTTCACCAAGTAGAAGAGGGTGGAAAGGGGAGGGATGTCGGAAATATTTGTCATGGATGAAATTCCACAACATTTCAATCTATTGGCTGCTGTCTTTGGGCGTTGTGGTTCCGACGTTTTGTTTGGTTTCTCTAAAGAAAGGATTTCTAAAAACTTAAGACAGTCCAACATTTCTTAACCCAGTGTTGTGGAAATCTTCTCAACACGCTTCTATTGTGGATTTTGTACACAAACCTGCATGCGCTACGCAGGCCTTTCATCCTGTCCAGAAATGGACCACGACAATCTTTCATCCATTCTGAAGCTTTCAGTGTAGGACAGAACGAAGTCAGAAGAAAAAATATAATCTTATCTCATTGCACGATCCTGTGTTTTGCGCACTGCCACATGGAGAGTCACGAATTTCGTTATTTTTGTCTCATTTTGCATCGACGTTGAAAAAAAGTGAGGCTGACATTCCCTGCGATAAAGTTTTGGGAAGCGTGCGACGAAAACCGCTCCTTAACAGCTGGTCTTCACCTGCAGGGAATAAAAAGCCTGGTTCCGACAGACAAACCATCACTCAGTTGATCCTGTCAGGTAAGGCGGCTGTCTTCTTGGAGTACTTGTGGGAAGCTCATGGGAAATCGACTGCACATGTGTTCATTTATGGACCTCCCCTACTAAGCTTTGTTAAAGCCCCTTTTCCCACATGTCTCTCAGCTGCTGGTTTTATCTAACATGCCCAATATTCATAAATATAAGGTGATAAAGTTTATTTACGACCCGTAGACTTGAACAAGGTCAGATATTTCTTTCCTCCCCATGGTGATACGAGTCTTCAAATGTTGCGCTGGGCGGATTCAAAACAAAATCTATTTACGCATCAATTTGAGATTAAAGCATCAAACTTGCCGACGAAAGAAAAAGGACACTGTCCGTGAATCGTTAAGATATAAACAAACTTGAACATGTTACCACGTAAGGAAACAGCATTTCTGTATCTTGCCGATATAGGCGCCGTGCAGAAGGCACCGATATTATCTTCTTCTTGTAGGGCGTACTGAGCTTTTAAGCTGTCGAGTGACTTTGTACCAATAGATGCGGAAACGTTTCTTTGACCTCCGGTTTCTCAAGATCTTCAAATGATGTCATTTGTGCAAGTCTTTAGATCTCTCTGCACTCAGCTGCATTTAACTTCCTCAAATCCTGGCTCTACTTCAAACCAAGCCTTTTAGTTGTCTTCACGATAAAGTTATGAGACGCTGTCTCTTTCCCTTGCTCATGGAAACAAAAAATCCCGGCCAAGTGCTAGAACAATCTCTCTGGCGCTTGACTCCATATGTGGGGTCACTTTTCGAGATGATCTCAATTACCCTACCTTATGTTTGGAAAGGAACCCTACTGTACATGATATATGGGTGCTGCTGCAGAAGGATGTTCCCATTTCTGTAAAACCAAGACATCACACCTGAAAAGCAACAGTATAAATAACATCTTAATGATGGTCTGACCATGGTCGCAGAATGAAAATTTTCTTTCTCAATAAGACGTCAAGTCCAGTTGGAGGTTTCCGACACTTGATCAATGTTTGCAGACCAGTGTCACCATGAAGCTCCTTGTGCTGTGCATCGCCGTCCTCCTCGCCTCCAACGGAGTGCAGAGTTCCAGCTTCCTGGACAGCCTGAAGGGCGTGCTGACCAC
>JAWQFJ010024432.1:0-2500 GCA_034096865.1 Theodoxus fluviatilis | reverse complement strand
CTGGCTGGCAACTAAACAAACAACAGCAATAAAGTTGTTGTAAACAAACTTTTCCATTGTCCTTCGCCTTTGCTTCGTCTGCATCCGAAAGCTCGCGAAAGCGCCTCTTGGTTACGTGACTAAGACGGCCACTTTGTTCCTGGCACAGCCATAATTATACAGCCATATCACCTACGATTTTGAAATGGGCCTGGCACACACACAGACACGCGCGCACACACACACACACACACACACACACACACACACACACACACACACACACACGCCCGCGCACAAATACAACATAACTCGTACATGCAGAGAGAGAGAGAGAGAGAGAGAGAGAGAGAGAGAGACTTTGACATTTTGTCACTTTATTGTTAAGGCCGGCCGCCGGTCACAGAAATATTATGTGACAATAAACGGTTTTGCGATATGGACAATTCATCGACTACCGCAGTTGATGGACCCATGTCTATCATGAACCTTTCTCTATGTTTGAGAGAGTAGTAAATTAAAATAGCTACATCCCTTGTCATTTTTTGATTGACTCCTTCCAGTATATGGACACATTTTGATTGGTTACTTTTATCAATGTGTATTTGTAGATTTTTTTGGCTTATAGCTTCACACAATGGGCAACTCAACAAAAAGTGCGTTTCGTCCTGGATGCAAATGCAGTGAGTGCATCGTACTTCAGGATTCTGAAAGTTGGTGTACCGTCTGTTCACCTTGAGATCGTTGATACCGAAACGGTAACGTAAAAATGCATCGCGAAATTTTCTTATGGTCAAGCTAGACAAATACCAGTGAAATATAACGCTGTCTGTACAGTTTTCATGTCATGATTGGTGATGGAAATCTTTCAGCCTCTGCTTGAATTGATTCAAAAAACGTGTTTCGTTACAAGGTCCTCCGTTCAGCCATACATAACCAAAACCGAATCTATAGAGACAGTTTTCAATGAGTCGTGCCCAATTAATATTTTGTGCAATGTTGGAGTTGTTTAGCATAACACTAGCTTGTTTGGGGAGCCTGCTTATGTTCATTTTAGACAATCAAAGCCAGTACTTGACTGCTCTCACAATGCTCATGATAGACAAGAGGTACCTGCCAATGGCTCCGCACACAAATTGATTAGGAGTTCGGATGTCCAGTCCAAGGATCTTTTTACACGCAAATGTATGAACTTTTTCAATTCCGTCGACATTTCCCAATCCCCATATTTCTGTCCCATAGAGTAGAGTGGGCTGAACTTGTGAATCAATCAGTTTGCAATATACATTCGTATCTATTGAGCGCAAGTTCCACATTGTCTTTAGGATCTGGACGACTTTTTGTTTACCCTTTGTGGCCAAGTCGTCTTACACAAACTCTCCTCGATATTCTGGCTTAGAATGTGACAGTTAGATATTTATGCTTGTTCACAACTTCCATTCTTGTCAAGAAACCACTTCTCGTTTTCTGCTAAGTATCTTCCCTTCCAGAATACATTTTTTCCGTCTCAGTATTAACCTTTAATTTTAGTAATTTGGATATGAAAGCAAGGTTGTCAAGCTGTTTCTGTAGACCAATCGGGGTTGTGGAGAGGAGGATAACATCATCTGCGAACAAGAGAAGAAAAAGTTCTTCTCTAGTAGGCAAAAGTTGGATACCGTGTTTGCCATTTGTTCAGATGTAGTCGGCTATCTTGATCATATATAGGGAGAATATTATTGGGGACTCTTTGGCTCCCTGCTTTACACCAACGGGGCATCCGAAGAATTTGGATATGACGTTGTTCCATCTGACACAGTATTCCACCTGTGCATACATAGCTTTTATCATTCCAATAAATGTTGTTGAGAGCTCTACAACCTTCAGGGCTCTCCATAGCTACTGTCTGTCTACCGAATCGAAAGCCTTCTCAAAGTCCACGAAAGCTGTGTAAAGCTTTCCTCGACGATTTTCATATACATGTATAAGTATCATTGCATAGAATGTATATATGTGATCGATAGTAGAGTGGTTCGTTCTGAACCCTGCCTGTGCAAGACAGATTTTGTTGTTTGCCTCTGCCCACTTATGCAAGCGCCTGGTAAGTATAGAGAAGATTTTGCTCAGAGTACTCAGCAAGGATATCCCTCGATAGTTATTGGGGTCAAGCTTTGAACCTTTTTTGTGCAGTGGGACGATGATAGAACGGGACCATACGCGTGAAAAGTATTGCGATTCGAAAAGAGCATTGAAGAGTCTTGTCAAGTAGTACCTATTTGGTTACCAATGATTGCAAAACAGTCTCCTGTTATTCCGTCCAGACCTGGAGATTTCTATGATCGTATTCGATCTATTGCATTCATGACTTCGCCTGCCACAATATATTTATCTAGCATATCATTGGAAACGGCCTCATGACAATTATGGCTTTTAGCAGTCTTCACCGAGTTTTGGTCTAGGTTCATCTGGAAAAGTTTCTCGAAACGGTTTTTCCAAATCATATACAAATCTACGGGAGATCAGTACAAGTCCTTTAACAAGA
>JAWQFJ010024429.1:0-26320 GCA_034096865.1 Theodoxus fluviatilis | reverse complement strand
CCTTTGTAAGTGCAACAAAACCCTGCATTAACCCCATATTTCTCATTCTCGTTTCCGTCACGCAGGACTTCGTGCAGCGGATCCGCTGCATAGCTTTTTGGTGCCTCAAACACAAGACTGAACAGATCCGTACCGATCGGAAGGACAACGACTAGCACAGGGATCCCCAAGGGCTTGAATGGGGACGCAGGGCAAGACTATGCTCGTCCCAGTGAGCCTGCACTTTTGCCCCCAAGGCACCCGTCCCCTATCACGCGTGCAGTACTTGTGTGTACCCTCACACCCTAGTCAACCACATACCCATTGGTGGTACCTTACTTCTCCCCCTGCCTGGTCCTCGATCAACGACTCCGCGGGCCAACGAACCTACACGGCAGTGCTTAATAGGTTTGAGCGGTACTCCAAGAGGCTCTAGGCAGGACCCCTGATTGACCACTCCGGTGCAACTCTAGCTCTAGCCGGGAATGCCGTCCCTGACGTAAGGTTGTGCTGCCAGTAGACGACGATCTTATGCTTCACGAGCCACTTTAATTCAGCAGGTGCTCCCTATACGTGATGAGGGCAGTTTTTCAGCGGCTTCGCCAGCACGTAGGGTTGCCGTTACCATTATGTAATAATGAATTTCTTTTCGGCAGCGATTCCCATTTGCCCAGGCGTGCCTAAGGCACACTACAGGCATCCCCTCTCCCGACAGTTCCCTACTCGTAATACCCTTTCTTGTCTTTGTTTTTCAACTGTAGCGGCCACGATTGCGCCTGTGAAACGCCCCTTAACCGCTCTCTTGTATACTGGAGCTAGTCGCACTATGTCTATAGGCAAGAGACCGCATCCATCTGTTTTCGCAACCTCCGCGCTTGGTGAGGGTCTTAGCACGCTTTGCTGACTCACAGTACGCCAGTCTGTGTGATGTCACGTCCGTGGAATCCATGCCCTTTAGCCAAAACAGGAAGTAAGCCACCAGGACTCACTCACACTTGACCTGGCCCATGAAGTTGTTCAGCTGTTCGGCACACCCCTAACATTACTCGCCCACTGATTGCTTGACTTTGTAGAAAAAGGTTATTATTATGTTTTACAAAGGGCTACTTTGATAGTTTGGGTGGTGCTGTTAATGTATAATTTTTGTGCAGTGTTGTCTATTTATGTATGAAATTTTCAAACAAAGTTGACATTTCTGGGTTCAGGCGTCTTGTTTACTTCCTGTTTTTCGGAATATCGATTGGTGTGTTGTTGTTTTTCCCCTTTGTTGTCATTAGCTGCATATTTCTTCTTTACTTGTACGTAAGTGAAGACACTGAACGAGCAACGCTTTTTAATACGTAATATTTACACATACAGAATTTCATTCCAACATAATTCTTGTCTACATATTAAGGCTTATCTAAAGACACTTTGTGACTCCGTAGCGAGTAATCGCTTGATGATTTTACAGTACTGCAAATCAACGTCTGCACTTGAACGATGTAGCAATCACACGAGATATCATAATGTACCTGATTTGTTTTAGGTGTATATCATAGGAGACGAGCAACGGTTCCGGATGACATTTTTCCACTCACCAGAAGAAGTGAAGCGCTTCCAGAAGGAACTATTGGAGTACGTCTTTTTATCTTTGATGTTTACAACTTTGTCATGTGCATATTGCACAACTTTACAGAAACCATCCGAAGTGTATGTAAGTAATACTTGTGCATTTCTGCTTTTATCTGCATTTAAAGAAACTGCTAATGCTTTGTATTTTTCTCATTTGAAATTTGCCTCATTCATCTTCAAATCCAAAGATGTAAGAATTGAAATTATGACAGCCCACGCTTTTTTGCACGTCTTTGCTAATTACGTGGCAAAGCGTGCTTATTCTATATCTAATTTTACGTAAATGAATAACGTTAAACAAAACTCCGTTATGGTCACAAATAAATTATTCGGAAATAATTTTGGTTTCCAGTGCTAATGATGTATGAGGAATGGAAGTGATGCCATGGAGAGTTTTCGCGACTTCGAAACATTTGCTTGTAACATCTCTCACTTGTGTCTTCAATGATATTTTGGAAATCAAACTTGCTGACTCGTTGTTACATAGGGTCATGTAGATGATCTCAACCGAGATCATCTGTCGACGCAATTTCGACTTGGAAAAGGCCGTCTGCTAAAATTCACTCTGAATATCTCTGCTTTCTCCCAGACTGCTAAAGAGGGAAACGGGAAACAAATACGAGTTTGTGGCAGATGAAATCCGCGCTCGCACCACGGAAGAAAAAGAGATTTTGGGTTACCAGTAAGTACTGGACTTTTTTATGTTTCCATCACGACGAGCCTTCCCAATTTCCTGCTCCCTTTATGTGTGTGTGCGCGCGCGCGCGCGCGCGTGTGTTTGTGTGTGTGTGTGTGTGTGTGTGTGCAAGTGCGTGTTTGCGTGCGTGTCTGTGTGTGTGTGTGTGTGTTTGTGTGTGTGTGTGTGTGTGTTTGTGTGTGTGTATGTGTCTATGTGTGTGTGTGTGTGTGTGTGTGTGTGTGTGTGTGTGTGTGTGTGTGTGTGTGTGTGTGTGCTCGTATAAAGCGCCCGAGTGTAGCAAGATGACATGCTGAGTTCTTTGCTTTGAGCAAACGCTGTTTGCAATAGACTGATCCGGGTTGTATTTCAATATTGTCGTTTCCTTGTACCTGTAGTGGTGAAACATTTTCATGGGGACGTATGAAGAGAATGCACAAAATGTAAAGCAAATCTCGACGAAACCCATTTCGGTCGTAAGATGTCGGTGTCGGTAAGATTCCTGACGGACAAAATAAGTCGATGGAGAAATCTATTGCACTGTAGGCCGTTGATGTGTTTTTATTCAACCAACTTCAATTTATCAGGTCAGAGTCTTTCTTTAGTCGTGTCACATTCTACCAGCAATCGACAGGCAATGTTGGAAATGCTGAGTGCGTGAATCTGCTGTTTGCAAAATGGTTTTCATAGCAACTGGTCGAACGCCTTCGCTTTGTCATAAACGGTGTACTGTAAGGGATAAGATCTTAAATGTTGATGTTGTTATTGTTACAAGCCCAACCTCGCAGTCTAGGGGTATGATGATGATGAGTTGTGTAATTACTTTACACTTGAGGCTTGACTTGTAGGCACAAAATATCTGACATGCTTCATTCACTCTTCTCTCACAACCAAGGAGAAAACAAGCGAGATTTAGCTAATAATAACTTTAATGAATAAAGTAGTTCAATCATGCAAGGCATGCATAAGAAGAAGGTTATTATTTGAATTCAATTGTGAATATTTAGAATTACTAGGCCAGCCGTATAAAAAAAAATTTAACTGATTGTTCTCAGTTCTCAGTCAATTGTTCAATGTTGAAGAAATGTCAATGCTCACCGAATTCCAACGATGAAACAAAAGTCAGTTCTTTTCCTAACCTGTCTTCACTAAACACGTAGAGATGGAGAAAGTCGGTCTTCTTTGGAGGAGTTCACAACATCTTCAGGCAGGCACCTCTGAGACGAGTCGGCAGCTCTCGTCTCAGCAGGGACTTCGGAAACCTGCGTGTCGCTTGGATGTCAAAGCCGAAGTGATGATTCTAATGGCTTCACTGTCTTATATTTAGTTTGTACTTCCTGTTCTGATAACTTTCTGGGTAAGCATTTCTGTGGCCTCTCCCCCCCCCCCCCCCCCCCCCCCCCCTTCCGGTGACTCCCTTGCTTGGAATGTTGTCTGGGAAAGATGATCTTTTGGTCCTGCACCAGAAACAGGGAGCGCGGGGCGTTATCTTATCATCAAATCTATGTGATAAGGGAGACTCCTCTCTGAGAGCGGATGTCCCCACCCCACCCACCCTTCCCCCGTGAGACTCGGAACTAATTTGACCGCCCAC
Source organism: Theodoxus fluviatilis (assembly GCA_034096865.1). Classification (NCBI taxonomy): domain Eukaryota; kingdom Metazoa; phylum Mollusca; class Gastropoda; order Cycloneritida; family Neritidae; genus Theodoxus; species Theodoxus fluviatilis. The sequence continues at coordinate 22,457 of JAWQFJ010024429.1, read as the reverse complement.
ACTTGATGTGACACAGATCCTGGTGCTTATAAACATTTTGTGGAACCAGAACTATGCATAACCCTGTCCATTCCCACACTTTCTGTCCTCATTCCAAGCAGCAGCATCTCTCTCATTAACACACAATAGAGCCACTGATGGGTAACCATTACATTATTTTGACAAGTATTGATGCGTGTTAACAATAAGTTGCATGGATTCTTCCGGAAAATTTCTAAATCCTGGAAGATGAACGTAATTAGCTGTAAATACAATGGTGCTGCATAACCTTTGATATTGTCAGAATTGCGGGACACGAGGTCGTTGTCTAATACAAGTGTACACACTCATTGCAATGAATGCTCTTACCTTGCAGAGCCGACATGTTCTTCCACGTGGTCGAGCCCCGGGGTGACGTGGACCATATTCTCAGTGCAGATGACATCGAAAAGTAAGCATACCTTTTCACAAGAGTATATCATTGGAAAAAGTCAGTGCACATAAAAGTAAGCTTACTTCTCCTTAGCAAGAGAATAGCAAAGGAAAATGTCGGTGCATCGAAAAGTAAGCTTACTACTCCTTCAGAAGCGGATGTCATTAGGAAAAGTCGGTACATCGAAAAGTAAGCTTACTTCTCTTTAACAAGAAAATATCATAGAAAAAGCCAGTAGATCGAAAAGTAAGCTTACTTCTCCTTCATAAGCGGTTGTTATAGGCAAAAGTCGTTATGTTTGTTGGCGTGCGAGAAGGGATTTCGTATATTTACTCAAACGTCTTTTCTCTTGTTGATATCGTAACTCTTTACTCCGCAAAACGCGGTGAACACGACAGAATAGGGGCATAGCGTTCATCGCATGTTATATCCGATACTTGTGATGAAAAACAAGGATGGGCCTGTATGGTTTGGGTCCTCCTCCTCCTCCTCCTCCTCTTCGTCCTCGTCCTCGTCCTCCTCGTCCTCGTCCTCGTTCTCGTCCACCTCCACCTCGTCCACCTCGTCCTCCTCGTCATCGTCTCCTCGTCCTCTTCGTCCTCCTCGTTCTCCTCCTCGTCCTCGTCCTCGTCCTCCTCCTCCTCCTCCTCCTCCTCCTCCTCCTCCTCCTCCTCCTCCTCCTCCTCCTCCTCCTCCTCCTCCTCCTCCTCCTCCCGCTCCTCCTCCCGCTCCTCTTCCTCCTCGTCCTCGCCCTCCTCCTCCTCCTCCTCCTCCTCCTCCTCCTCCTGTTCCTCCTCCTCCTCGTCCTCGTCCTCGTCCTCGCCCTCCTCCTCCTCCTCCTCCTCCTCCTCCTCCTCCTCCTCCTCCTCCTCCTCCTCCTCCTCCTCCTCCTCCTCCTCCTCCTCCTCCTCCTTCTCCTCCTCCCCCTCTTCCTCCTCCTCCTTTTCCTTTCCCTCCTCCTCCTCCGTTGTTTAATTGTGGACTGATGTAAGGCTTTTTTACTTCAAACTTGACTTGTTTGTCTCGGAAAAGCTGGTGTTGCCTTTAGACTTATTCACGACAGATCAACAACCTAAAACTAAGCAAAAACTAGGGTGAAATTCACGCCCAACAATGCTTGGTGTGAGGCGACTCGTGAGAACACCCAGGTTACCTCTGTCCGTCTGTGCTGGTCTTCCGGTTTTCAGTCGTTTACGGAATGTTCAGCTTACCTTATTCCTTGTAAGAAATCCACTTCCTTTCTGTTTCAGAATCATGGATGGACTTTTCAGTCGGAAGGCAGACATATTGTCCAACTACAAAGTCATCGAAACAGACGTAAGTTGGCTCTTGTTTGTTCTCTGTCATATCGGACGCGTACCTCCTACTCATTGCCGCAACCGAAGGTGCCAGGATTTGACCGCCCAGTTACGTTGATGATGTGCACATTCTGCATTCTGTGAACCCGAGTCAGTAGTGACTCTGGCGCAGTTCGCAATGAATGCGTTCGCATTATATCATTGAGCCAAAAATATTTCGTTTTGGATACTATTTTTTCCACCTCTTCCAGAAATCATCCAGATGTCAAAACTTGTTTCCATGTCAACACAAACATTTTATTTTGTCGAATAAGCGCTTGTTTATTGCCTCAACAAGCGTAATTCATGAGTTTTGTGCGAAAGTCTTAGAACTACTGTAACGGCGTATGTCAGGGAGCTGAGGCCTATGCCACAAGCCTCTCGTGTGACCTCCTTATGAATATTCCGGACGGACTCGTTCCATCACGTGATATAAACTGTGCTAGAAAATCTTCCGCCGGCAGGCGAAGTCTTTAGTGGACTAGAATGCACATTCGGATGACTGCATGATCTGATAGATTCCTACGCAAATCAGTGTGGTTTTTGAAAGTATGTTGGCGTGTTTTTGCTTGCATGTGCGAGTATGTGCACGTGTACGTGTGCGTGCATTCGTATGTATGCGTACACGTGTGGGCGCGTGTTTATTACATGCATTTGCGTAAATGTTCGTACGTATCAAGCAGTATAAGCGCGGGCGAACGTCTAAATATGTGCATATGTTCAAATCCACGTGTGTCTTCTTTGTGCTTATATCTTACTGTTCGCTCATACTGGTGAGTAGCGAGTTCGAAATGTAAACAACGGAATAGAGGGCTTCCTTTTCAGGTAAGGAGAACTACGTCGGAACGAGTAAAATCATCCCATCTTTCACGTTATGTTTATCATCAACATATTTTCCCTGAAACAGCACACCAACAAACATTATCTAGCTAAGTATCACTATATCTGACCACATAATGTTACATTCCCAAGCGATGGCTCGTTCAAAATGGGATATAATGCATGAAAACATACCACGAAATGCGTGTAGTTTTAAGTACGCTACGAAGTTACCTTCCTTGCTGTTCCAAACAATCGTCCGCGTAACAAATCTAGTCATCCATCACGGCCGCTTGCATCGGGTGCCGGAAAAGGGTCGTATCTCTGGGGAAGCACTAATAAAGCTGTGTTGTGCTGTGCAATGCTGCATTGTGATGTTGCTTTAAGGCCTTCGCACACGAGGCAATTCCGCTCATTCAACTCGATTGCTTCCCATTCATTGCTTCGTGCGATGTCGGTTGAAAGCAACTGGCATTTGAAGCAACTTTCCAAGCCACCGGCAACTGAGTTGCTCGCCGTAAAATATATTCTAATTTCTGGGACAGTGGCGTGCCACGCTCTGTGAATTCACCAAGCACAGAGCACCTGCATATGTTCAACAATGGCGTCAACCACTTTTCCTGATACAGAGACGCTTCCATAAATAGAACGTGGCGAGAGGTTAAAGGTCACTGTGGAAACGTGTGAGAGCTCAGTCTCCAGCTTTGCCTACCACGATGGCAGGCAACCGGCTGCAAGCAACGTGGCAAGAGATTTTGGTTCTTCGTGTGCGAAGGCCTTTACGTTGTGTTCTGTGTTGTGCTGTGCTGTATTGTGCTGTGTTGTGATGTGTTGCGTTGTGTTCTGTGTTGTGCTGTGCTGTATTGTGATGTGTTGTGATGCGTTGTGTTGTGTTGCGTTGCATTGTATTGCATTGCGCTGTGCTGTATTGTTATGTTGCGTTGTGTTGTATTGCGTTTCGTTGTGTTGCACTGAGTTAAGTCTTGTCGTGGTGTGCTGTGTTGTCTTGTCTTGGCGTGGCGTGTTGCATTGTGTTGTGGATGCTGCGGCCAAAATGGCGACTGCATGTGCCGGACACGCTGCTGGTTGCGTGGTTACTGAGGCTGGCCCTACTGCCGTGCCTTGCAGAAAGCCCTGGCCTCCAAGGTGCCCAAGACCCCGGTGCCCACGCAGTTCCTGCTGATTGGTGTCGTGGTGGTGCTTGCCATCGTCCTCCTCATCCTGGCACTCTTCTACTACCACAGCGTCCGCAGGTATGGGCAGTGGCAGTGGTTTTGCAAAAGGAGCATAGTGATCGCAGTGTGGTATTGGCAGCATAGATATGGTAGCATAATGATTGCAGTATGGTGATGATTGCATAGATTGCAGCGTGATTATGGCAGTATAGTGGTGGTAGTATGGTGATGGCAGCATAGTGATGGCAATATGGGGATGATAACCTGGTGCTGGCACCATAGTGATGGCAATATGGGGATGATAACCTGGTGCTGGCAGCATAGTGATGGTAATATGGGGATGATAACCTGGTGCTGGAAGCATTATGATGGCAATATGGGGATGATAACCTGGTGCTGGCAGCATAGTGATGGTAATATGGTGATGCCACCACAGTGATGGTAGCGTGGCAATGGCAGTATAGTGATGATTGCATAGTGATGGTAATATGGTGATGATAGCACAGTGATGGCAGTGTGGTAATGGCAGTATAGTGATGATTGCATAGTGATGGTAATATGGTGATGATAGCACAGTGATGGCAGTGTGGTAATGGCAGTATAGTGATGATTGCATAGTGATGGTAATATGGTGATGATAGCACAGTGATGGTAGCGTGGCAATGGCAGTATAGTGATGATTGCATAGTGATGGTAATATGGTGATGATAGCACAGTGATGGTAGCGTGGCAATGGCAGTATAGTGGTAATTGCATTGTGATGGTAATATGGTGATGATAGCACAGTGATGGCAGTGTGGTAATGGCAGTATAGTGATGATTGCATAGTGATGGTAATATGGTGATGATAGCACAGTGATGGTAGCGTGGCAATGGCAGTATAGTGATGATTGCATAGTGATGGTAATATGGTGATGATAGCACAGTGATGGTAGCGTGGCAATGGCAGTATAGTGGTAATTGCATTGTGATGGTAATATGGTGATGATAGCACAGTGATGGCAGTGTGGTAATGGCAGTATAGTGATGATTGCATTGTGATGGTAATATGGTGATGATAGCACAGTGATGGTAGCGTGGCAATGGCAGTATAGTGATGATTGCATAGTGATGGTAATATGGTGATGATAGCACAGTGATGGCAGTGTGGTAATGGCAGTATAGTGATGATTGCATTGTGATGGTAATATGTTGATGATAGTACAGTGATGGCAGCCTGGCAATGGTAGTATAGTGATGATTGCATCGTGATGGTAATATGGGGATGATACCACAGTGATGGTAGCGTGGCAATGGCAGTATAGTGATGATTGCATTGTGATGGTAATATGTTGATGATAGCACAGTGATGGCAGCCTGGCAATGGTAGTATAGTGATGATTGCATTGTGATGGTAATATGGTGATGATAGCACAGTGATGGCAGTGTGGCAATGGCAGTATAGTGATGATTGCATTGTGATGGTAATATGATGATGATAGTACATTGATGGCCGTGTGGTAATGGCAGTATAGTGATGATTGCATTGTGATGGTAATATGGTGATGATAGCACAGTGATGGCAGTGTGGTAATGGCAGTATACTGATGATAGTATTGTGATGGCAGCATAGTGACCTATTATGGTAATGTATGTATAGTTTTTATGATTAATCCTTATTTCAATAGAGACAACTTTGTGCGGCAGTTTTCTTCCATCAGAGAATCAATTATATTATTACTTGATTTGTTTTGTAATACAATAGTTACGGTTCGTGTAAAGCTATGGTCCTCTCTGAAAGGACGGTTAAAATGTTTGGCAAGAAGCTATCCTTGTAGAATAGAGGAAATCAGTGGTTATATCCTAATGTGGGTTTATATCACTATGCACAAGGACACTTCGAGCATCATCTTGTCGGCGTGGTGTTATTAAGTGTACTCCTGTTTGTCGTCAGTAAATCTTTGGTTTATACGATTGAAATCAGTTGCACCTCAGCTTCACTTTCCTCGCCAGGTACCGGCGAAAAGTGAGAGCCGCCAACATCCATACAGAGGGTAAGCCTCTATGACACCTTTGTGGCTTTGTTTCAAGCGTTCATTAATTTTATTTATTTTCCCATCAGTACATCGGGAAAAACGTGTTTTCGTTTATCAATGGATGCAGAGCAGATATTTCACCTGCTTCAAATACATGTTCCCCCAATGATGAAAATTCTAAGTTTACGTCAGGTTTACCGGGGCTTTGGGGGGTTACCTTGTTTTGTTTCTGCAAGAAGACAGACTCATTCTTATTTGAAACACGTTCTCTCAATTCTAGTATTGTGGAAAGCAAATATTCTCCGTAGTAATTCATCAGCCTGGACCTTGTTTCTTCATAGCTGTTTGCAACTCTGCAAAGATATGCAGCGCACGCAATGCAATGCAAAGCAATCCAACACAATGGAACACAACACTGCTGTGTATTTCAGGGGCACCCTCTAGCGCCCCCCACCAGAACGGATTCATCAATTCTGCTGTCAGGTAAGTAGCATTTCGGGTCTGTCGTCTACCAGAAATGGGCACACGCACACACAGACAGTTGGATGTATCCACGGACTGACGCAGTCGGATGGATGGATGGAGGGACTGACACAGACATACAGACTAACGGGTACCCAGAACTATAGACGCGCGCGCGTACTCAGGTAGATAAACCGGCGGACAGACAGAGACAGACAAATACAGTTTAACGACCACACACAGCGATAGATGGGCGGATAGACACCCCAGATCCACACATGCTCTCTCTCTCTCTCTCTCTCTCTCTCTCTCTCTCTCTCTCTCTCTCTCTCTCTCTCTCTCTCTCTCTCTCTCTCCTCCCTCCCTCCCTCCCTCCCTCCCTCCCTCCCCTCTCTTTCTCTCTCTCCCCTCTCTTTCTCTCCCTCCCTCCCTCCCTCCCTCCCTCCCTCCCTCCCTCCCTCCCTCCCTCCCTCCCTCCCTCCCTCCCTCCCTCCCTCCCTCTCTCTCCTTCCTTCCCCCCTTCTCTCTCTCTCTCTCTCTCTCTCTCTCTCTCTCTCTCTCTCTCTCACTCACTCACTCACTCACCCCCCTCTCTCTCTCTCTCTCTCTCTCTCTCTCTCTCGCACACACACGCACACACATACACATCCACGCACGCACATCCACGCACGCGTGCACGCACAAACGCACGCACACGCACACACACACACACACACACACACACAAAAAAACACAAACATACAAACACAGCTGCACGCTCAGAGAAGAAGAGTGCTAAACTGAACTGAACTGAACAAATCTATTGTGTTAAGGCCACCGGCCCATTACACATGTTTTTAAATGCAAAAGCGCGAATAAACACAGCATGAACGAAAGTGTTCATCAAAACTGGCATCCAGCATTGGCTAGAACGATATGCACGGAAACCAGTCAGTCAGCTCAGCTCAGCTCAGAGAGAGAGAGAGAGAGAGAGAGAGAGAGAGAGCGGGGTGGGGGGGTGGGGGGGGGTGGGGGGGGGGGGGGGGCGTGTAATGGGGAAATGTGGTGGTAATCTAGAGAAAAAAGGTAAGAATCCACGCACGTAAGCGCACAAAAGAAAATCGGGTATACTGGCTCTTTAAACTTAAAAAAGAATGTACTGAAATACGTGTCAGATCTTTATCTTTAAAACTGCTCTTGAAGTTTAATGAGATTGATGAATTTGCAAAAGTGTTTACTTTATGAATGCTGGAATAGTGACAAGTAGGATATAAGTTTTTGTAATCAAAGTTTGGAGTTCGGCAAAAAATTTCAGAACTGAATTTTCCTCCCAAGTGTTCCTAGGACCGAACTATTAAAGAAGAACACTTTGGTCACACAGTTATTCTTTAAACGGCTACAGTGTTTGTTTGACCAAAGAACTTTTGAAATCGCGAACGCAATTGCTCAATACAAATTTTAAAATGCTGAATTGTCGTGGGTGACAATGAATACTTTTGAGTAACTTTTGACTATAGTCTGATGAAAACAAACTCACAAAGATGAGCGGTTGATTTCGAAGAATCGAGACACAAAGAAATCTCTTGTCTAGGTTTTTTAGTTTCATCAATGGTTTGGAATCATTATTAAATTATTACCTTAGCAAATTAAACCAGAATGTCCCATGTTCTGTCACACACAATCAGATATATCGGTACATCTGCACATCCACAACTCTCGGCAGTTTTATTTCTAAAAGTGCCGTTGAATCTCAATTGTATTGTTTTCTGCCTTTAATTTTGCAGCAAAAACCCCGTGTTCGACAAGGATTTCGATCTGAACGACGGTGATGACGTCAGGTATGTAATTAGCCTCGGCAGCCATTCTGGTTCAATGTACATTTACGATTCAGAGGCCTCGCGATTGTTTTCCCATTGTTCAAGTTCGTTTCCGTTTTGGAGTCCCAATTTGCCGCCAGAAATGAACACAAGTACCGCCTGAAGGTGCCGGAATCCCTTGCTTTCATACAAGAAAAACGTTTCGGGTGAAGCTCTTCCTCAGTTTCCGGCAATCTGTCTTTTACCTACGTTTTCGCCAGGAAGTTTTTCCGGTGCAGTTTCGCATAAGCGTCAAGATCAGACATATTTTTCAGAGCTTGTACAAGTGAGGCTCTGAGAACCTGAACGAGTACAAAAACTTGGTGAAATCGGGATTCTTCCAACCTCGTGTTCTGGCTGTAGACAACAGGCTTTGATAACTTCGCTTAAAGAGAAGAGGAGCACGCCTTTGATTCCAAATGGTTTTTGCGTTTTGTAAAATTGGAAAGAAAACAATGAGTGCTGATCGTCAATCCTTCGACATTACATGATGTTTGTATGTGTCGTCGTCGTCCTCCTCCTCCTCCTCCTCCTCCTCCTCCTCCTCCTCCTCCTCCTCCTCCTCCTCCTCCTCCTCCTCCTCCTCCTCCTCCTCCTCCTCCTCCTCCTCCTCCTCCTCCTCCTCCTCCTCCTCCTCCTCCTCTCCCTCCCCTTCCCCCTCCCCCTCCCCCCTCTCCTCCTCCTCCTCCTTCTGCCGCTGCTGCTCCTCCTCCTGCCCCCCCCCCCTCTTTAATCTCGTCGTCGTCATCATCATCATCATCATTTTGCTCCTCCTGCTCCCACACATTCTTCATTTGCTCCTACGGATCTTGCTCGTCCTCCGCCTTCCTTCGTTTTCTTCCTTTCTTTTTCCTCCTTTTTCTTCATATCAACATCGTCGAGTCGTCGTCGTCACCATTATCGTCGTCGTCATCTAGTTTCTCATTTCTTACGTACGCCTCCTTTTGTGTCCTCAGTGACAGCGACGAGGACGGCGACGATTCCATCGACGACAACGAGGTGCACGGTAAACTGGGCGAGAGAGGCGTGGACGAGCAGGAGGTGGTGGTGCAAGTGGTGGACGAGGAGGACGAACCCAGACACTTCAGCTCTCGCACTGCCGCTGCATTTGGCTTCCTCAACGCCGCTCTAGAGGAACACGACGAGGACAAGATTGCCTCTGGTGACCCTGTGGCCCCCAAGCCCTCCGTCGTCCTCAACATGAACGGCTTCCACCACTTCAGTCGAGAGGAGCTGGAGTCATCCGAAATCTGAGTCCTCAATGACAAGGACAGTTCTTCGAATGTGAATGGGTTGCAAGTCATGCAGCAGAAACTTGATGTGCTTGCTGTTTTTAAGGACTGTGCGAAAACTGACTGATCGGTGTGGTGATTGTGCGGGAACGTCTCATGACCGCTCGGACTTGAACTGGAAGTTCACGTGTTCCGTTCCTGTCAGAAGTCCTGAAATTTTTGTTTTTGTCTTGTCCAACGCAAGATTCACATTCTGTATTAGGACCGTTTCGACGGCTGTTGTTTGATGCTTTACCGACTTTTTAAAGATACTTTTTGCATTCCAATGTCTCGTCTTTTCAACGTTTAGTTCACAATGCCGTAATGCATCTCTCGTTTCCAAAAAAAATATCAGCAATGCTGGTGGTAACGAAAATGTTGAATTCCGGTGTGTGCAGCAATGGAAGACCTGCCTCTTCATGGGCGTATCGAATTTCCAGTGTTGTACATGTGTAGCACTTCACTGTTGGCAGTCAATGCAAAGCGTGTTTTGGAACGGGATGTGTTGCCTCCTAAATACTTCAGGACATATCGCTGACTGTGCTGTTGTGTTGAACTCGCTTGCATCGGTCTGAGGGCGTGGCCTTCAGTTATTATTCAAATTAGACGCAACACGGGTGCAAGTGAACGCAAATACACTGAACATAAATCCAAACATTCCTCTCCATATCCATGGAGAGAGAGAGAGAGAGAGAGAGAGAGAGAGAGAGAGAGAGAGATGAATCGGTGCAAAACGTTCTTGTTTTTTATTTTAATTAGCAAACAGCATCGCCTGAAGTGGTTATGGATTTGTTGTCCTGAACTTTTCATATACATTTTCGGTGTAAACTTTGACTGGTGCATAATGATTAACATAATGTGAGAGGACTACTGTTCCTCCGCTCACCGTCGTTGTACCATGCGTGTGAATTCGTGTGTATCATTGATTTTTTTAACTCTATAAATGGCGTGTCAATGTTTGTTTAACATATCATTATTTATCATTCAAAAATCTTCTAGAACGTGAATTTTCCATTGTCGTCATAGATGTATATATAAATATTATGTGTAAATGGTTGCAAAACAAACAGATTATGACCAAATTATCGTGCTTTGAATTTATATGTGGTATGAATTTGTTGATACCCAGTAAACTACAACATTAAAAAGAAATTTTCGTTTACCTGCATGCTGGTCATGGCCCATTAATCACTGAGTAAAGTTACCGTTATTCATTTATGAAGCGTTTATGTGTCATCTTTTTGTTTGTTTGTCTGTCTGACTGTTATTCCAAAACATTCCTCAGTCATCATCCTCCAATACAAAGTCTGTGATTTTAGATAACTTTTTTCATAGTTCATTTTTCTTGCACTACAAAGTTTCTGATAATGGATATTTATTATAAATTCTTGAATGTATGAGTTATGATTATGCGGTCAAAACTCTCAACATTTTCTCCTGTCGTCCACGGCTGGTTCGGACGGAAAGTGTGCGTGTGTGATGAAACTAAAGTCGAGTTTTAAACTACTGCATTCCCATAAGTATTTCTACAATGCACGCGTGCGTTACCCAATTCTGGCCTCCTTTCTGAAAAGAGGAAATGTATGTGCATGTAATATAGAGTGCGACCGTCCAAGAGAAAACAAGGCTGAAGTTTAAAGAAATAAAGTGACAAGTGGACTCTTCTCCACGTATTTTAATGGAAGTATAAAGCATAGACATGAGGATCTAAGAGCATATTCACGTTCTTGCGCCTTTTCTCAACTTATTCTTACATTTAGACTAAATTCCCGCAGTTATGAAGATATTAGGCCCCAAATAATGTGTTCGTTCTAAAACGTGGACGACTGATACAGTGCTAGCAGGGAAAGGATTATATGTCTGTTGCGAAGAAATGTGACATGCTTGCGGATGTGAATGTAATGTAAAGTGCCTGCGAAAGGTTTGGGGGGCTTCCCTCCTTTGTCTGTAAGAGGAGGGTCAGAATGAGTCAGCACCTCCTTTGTCTGTGAGAGGGGGTGGAGGCGATTTCTGTCTGGTCAGCGCGCAGAGGGTCAGGGGGTCAGAATGAGTCAGCAGAATGCTGGTGGGGGGTGGGGCACTGGAAACTCCCCATCCCCCTACGCAGTAAGCATCTGACCACCGATTGGTCCTCGTCGGCCAGGGAGGGCGGGAGTCCCCTCAAGTATGAAGACGTGGCAGAGCAGAGGTCGCTGGGAATACTCTCGGACCCAAGCACGGCACTATATAAACGTCTGTACATGATAACACTGGAGACTCGAGGAGAGACTGGTGACTGGAAGCGAGTGCTTGGAAGGCTGTCCGAGCCGTATTGAGGCACAGCCTGTCCAGCACGGGTGACTGGAAGCTGAGAGCGCTTGGGAGGCTGTCGGAGCCGTATTGAGGTGCAGCCTGAGCAGCACGAGTGACCACTGTGGGTGCACGAGTGATTGCTGGAAGGGTTGACCAGTCTGGGAATAAACATCCTGTAAGAAAACACACGCCTATCCTGCTTCTACTTTCCTGGCGCAAGCTGGGATGGACCGCAAGTAGCAGACCACACGTGCACGCAACATGTCCATCAGAGACGATGTACGCTGTACAACCTGGCTCGTTCCCTCAACATCATGATGCTCAGCGCCAGCTTCCCTGCGCCTGGACCCCACGACCAGGCTCCCCCTACGTCACATCCGGTCTTCGGCAAGGGGATTGTGGGCACACTGGAAATCATAGGAAGTCCCGCGCCGACGAAATTCTGAAGAGGAGCGTTGTTGCTGGAGAGTCTGCTCTCGTGGTCCTTCACACTCAGCGCTTTGGCCGAAAGTGTCTGCTTCCTCCATTTTGCTCGTCGGTTTTGAAACCAAACCTGCGGGGAAACCACATCCCAAAGTGAGTTTGAGTTAACAAATCAACAAGCACGCTGATATTAAGGTATATACAGCCCCCATTTCCACTTATGTAATGTGACCATGCTTGCGAATACCTGGGTAAACAGAAATAAAAGTGTGAGATGAGGTATAGTTCGGTAGAACTACATGTTAGGATCACTTTGCAAAAAACAGAGAGCTATTTTAAAAAATCAACCCCCACCCCACCCCACAAGAGAAAATGTTCGGGAGGGGTGGGGTGGGGGATTTCAAAGTCAGACAATTTTACTTAAAATGCAATTCTTCCATGATCGTCAACAATACTTGCACTATTCATGCATGCCTTCAGCCTGTCAGTTATAACTCTTGGATAGGTTTTCTGTGCAATGAAGTAATGCATTTCAATTAATTAGGTATGGCTTTTTAAAATCCAAAATATATCGAACCCGCACCGTAGGGTAATCCATATGGACACATTTAGAAGTTTCTAATCCTTTTAACTTGGAAATTTGGAAAAAGTCATATTTAGAGGCAAAATCAGGTATTTACACAATTACTTTGAAAATGTAATCAATGAGGAATTGCCACTCCTCTCTCGAGTATAAACTGGTTGAAGACTGTAAACATGAGGAAGAGAGAGAGAGAGAGAGAGAGAGAGAGAGAGAGAGAGAGAGAGAGAGAGAGAGAGAGAGAGAGAGAGAGAGAGACTCACCTGGACTCGAGTTTCTGAAAGGTGCAGGTAGGCTGCCAAGCTTTCACGAAGAAATACATCCGGGTAGTGCGTGACGTAAAAAGCTCTTTCCAGCTCCTCAACCTGCCACGGCGTGAAGTTAGTGCGCACGCGCGTGCGGAACTTGGATCGGGTTTTGAAACCAGCAGGTTTTGCTGTGAAAAATGAGATTACGTCATGGCATGTGACATTGAGGTAAGGGAAAGACGGGGAGGGGAGGGGGGGGGGGGGGGGGGGAGAGAGAGAGAGAGAGAGAGAGAGAGAGAGAGAGAGAGAGAGAGAGAGAGAGAGAGAGACAGACAGACAGACAGACAGACAGACAGACAGACAGACAGACAGACAGACAGACAGACAGAGACAGAGACAGAGACAGACAGACAGACAGACAGACAGACAGACAGACAGACAGACAGACAGACAGACAGACAGACAGAGACAGAGACAGAGACAGAGACAGAGACAGACAGTCAGACAGACAGACAGACAGACAGACAGACAGACAGACACACAGACACACAGACACACAAACATACACATAGACAGACAGACAGACAGACAGACAGACAGACAGACAGACAGACAGACAGACAGACACACAGACAGACAGACAAACACACAGACAGTCAGAGACAGACAGAAAAACAGACAGACAGACAGACAGACAGACAGACAGACAGACAGACAGACATACATAGTCAGAGAGAGACATAGTCAGAGAGAGAAACAGACTCAGAGAGACAGAGTCAGAGAAAGACAGTCAGAGAGAGACAGAGTCAGAGAGAATCAGAGTCACAGAGAGAGACAGAGTCAGAGAGAGACAGAGTCAGAGAAAGACCGAGTCAGAGAGAGACAGACTCAGAGAGAGACAGAGTCAGAGAGAGACAGAGTCAGAGAGAGACAGAGTCAGTGATAGAGACAGAGTCAGAGAGAGAGACAGAGTCAGAGAGAGAGAGACAGACTCAGAGAGAGACAGAGTCAGAGAAAGACAGTCAGAGAGAGATAGTCACAGAGAGAGACAGAGTCAGAGAGAGAGACACTCAGAGAGAGACAGAGTCAGAGAAAGACAGAGTCAGAGAGAGACAGACTCAGAGAGAGAGACAGAGTCAGAGAAAGACAGAGTCAGAGAGAGACAGACTCAGAGAGAGACAGAGTCAGAGAAAGACAGAGACAGACAGAGTCAAAGAGAGAGACAGAGTCAGAGAGAGACAGAGTCAGAGAGAGACAGAGTCAGAGAGAGACAGAGTCAGAGAAAGACAGAGTCAGAGAGAGACAGACTCAGAGAGAGACAGAGTCAGAGAGAGACAGAGTCAGAGAGAGACAGAGTCAGAGAGAGACAGAGGAAGGGGATGGGGAATAGGAATCTTATCTCCAAATGCTGTGATTATGATGAGCTGCAACAATAACTGAAAGATGCATAATTCGTCCTTTAACCTAAGAGTGCTCCTTTTGCAGAAAAACTTGAACTAGGGGTTAAAGTATATCGCATTCAGAATGTGTTTTTAAATCCAGTGCTTGGTGTGCAAATGGAGAAAAGAATGCTTCCACTGTACAATTTTTCCATTCAGAGCATTCAAAAGTCGAGGTGTCACTCCCACTCCCAATGATGAACTTTGGTCGTTATACGTACATGTCTTGTATGTTTTGTCGATAGTGCAAACGTTGGCCAACAACCGTGTTATCGTATCCCACACTGAAAAAGTTTTACAAATGAAGCTCCAGCAAACAGATATGAATGAGTCAACATCTTCAGCCTAGAACTTGAAGCACTTCTCATATGATGAGGAAGTTAGATGAGGAAACATCTTAGTATAAACTAATCAACACTACTGCTGAGATCTGTTTCAAAGTGAAAGTTCTGCAATCGCATTCCTCTACAAACGATAAACAATACCCCAAAAAAATATTCATTCATAAACTGGTTTTGCTCTCAACAGGTGTGTTATACATAACAATTGTCTCCCATAAATATCACTTGATAGCAGTGTTCAATAATCAAGCACAGTGCGGAAAGTCTGAGATCAGCCGATGAATTGACATGCAGTTTCTTATGTAACTCCGTGCCAACTCCAGTAACACAAAAGCCAGTTTCAATGAATTGGAAATAGTGATGGCAAACTGTCGACTACAGGACGAACACTCTGCAGCGTGGCTATGACAGGACGTCATCGTATTTTCCGGAAAACACGTGTGGGAGAAAAACAGGGACTCGCCACACAGTCTTGGAAGAAGGTATGCTCTCTTGTTGACTTATAATCTACTTACCCTCTTTAGTCCCTCCACGTGGAAGCTGTAGCTGATTCGTGCTCTTCCTTACTGCATGCTCAGCAACGTTGCTTGTGTAGTGTCCCGAGGGGTCGTTCCTTCGGTCTGGCTTCAAGATCCTGTCAATGCCAAATTTTAGGGGCTGGGATGTACACTCAGACATTCCCGCTATGACCCAGTGCCCTAGGTTGCTCGCGAGTGTGTGCTATTGAGCTTTTCCTATGCAAGAAGACTAGGAAATCTCTAGATGGTGACACGGAGGTCCGGTTAGCATTTCAGTGGTCAGAAAGCTTTTATCTGGTTCATGCTGGCATCTGGATGCCCATTGGTCATTCCACTGCATGACGACAGAATTAACAGAATGCGCTGCAGTCCCGGGGCCTTCTCAAAACTTGCCACATTGGTGATGGAGATGGGCAGGGGTTTTTCGTTTCGGAAGATAGTTCAGGCGATGAATTAGGTTCGCAGTATGGCACAATCTCCTCCTACTCAGATGCAAGCAAGTGATTTCAACAAGATTTGATAAATATACATTGGCCCTGGTTTTCCCCATTGATTTTACCATTTTATAATGTGTATCACTTTCACACGGCAAGCTTATTCCGAAGATCGTTTGCTTTGTTGCATAACTGTTAGACCTAATGCATCGACTGGATAAAGGTGATGCGCAAGAAAAATGAATTTCCACACGACGTCTTCACGCTCGCTCTTACGATGTTCTCCAAGAATGGAAAGTGTTATCTGTAGCAAAACTGACACGAAATTTGTGAGCAGATCCCGGGGCACGGCTTTGATAGATTTTCTCACAACCATTAAATCATCATTTGACCTCCACTCTCGCTGCAATATCGGCCAATTGACTTTACGTCTGGCTTCGCCCGAACCTTTTTCCGCACAGGGCGCTTATCTGTGTGGGTACCGTTGCCCTCGAGGCCAGCTGGCCGCACCGATTGCAGCCGTAATTTGCCCGGTGTTCAGGGTCGTGTTTACCCTGCCCATGATATCCTTGAGTCCAAATTGATTTGAGTTCATCTGGGTTGTCCGAATCTCGTAGACACGGGGATGAAAGCAGCGGTATTACCCGGCAACAGTGGGAACTCTCCCACCGTACCACACCTGCGGGAATTAACTTTCCACTGAACTTTCATTTAACATTCCAGGTGCGATAGTAGTTTTGGGTAGAGTACCCATGCAATGAGAAGTTTGAGATGAAAAATCCAAAGGAACAGAACGGAAGTAATGATGGTGGCAGGAGTAAAAGCAAGAATGCCAGGAGCGAGCATTTTGGGAAACAGGCGCACAAGTAGAAGACAGCTGAGAATTTAAGATGAGCAGGAGTTCAATGGAATAGGAATAAGATGAACAAGGAATTTTGCAGGTGTGTTATAGGAGCGGCAGGAATAGCAAAGACGTCGACGACGTCGACGACGACGACGACGACGAAAAAGAAGAAGAAGAAGAAGAAGAAGAAGAAGAAGAAGAAGAAGAAGAAGAAGAAGAAGAAGAAGAAGAAGAAGAAGAAGAAGAAGAAGAAGAAGAAGAAGAAAAGACAGTAAGAAAATAGGAGGAGGAGGAGGAGGAGGAGGAGGAGGAGGAGGAGGAGGAGGAGGAGGAGGAGGAGGAGGAGGAGGAGGAGGAGGAGGAGGGAGGAGGGAGAAGGGAGGAGGTAGGAGGAGGGGGAGGAGGAGGAGGAGGAGGAGGAAGAAGAAGGAGGAGGAAGGAGGAGGAGGAGGAGGAGGAGGAGGAGGAGGAGGAGGAGGAGGAGGAGGAGGAGGAGGAGGAGGAGGAGGAGGAGGAGGAGGAGGAGGAGGAAATCGAAGAAGAGGATCGAAGAAGAAGAAAGAGATCTAAGGAAAACGGCAAAAATAAGCTGTAAACAGGGGCGATATGTAAATGGATGAATGGAGTTTTACTGCCTATCATCCTTTGTAGGCTATATGTGTACATTTATCACGAAAAATCATTAGAGGTTCTTAGAATGAATTAAGAGCAAGTCGTCACGATTTCCTTCGTTATTCTCCTCTTACAAATCACACAGGAAAGCGCAGTGGATCACTTCTTACCCCAACCCACAGGGAAATCAACAGGGGCGAGAGGAAGGTAACTACTATTTGTAAAATATAACGATGATAAAATGTTGTTGGTGTCGACGACAACGACGACGACGACATTTACTCTGACTGAAAACCATCAAACATGCAGAGGTGTACAAGTATTGCAAAATGCCAACCCAAAAAATTCTAAATCATTCTCAGTTACCTTTCCAGCTTCCACGAGCAAAAAGCCCTAGTCTCTCTCTCTCTCTCTCTCTCTCTCTCTCTCTCTCTCTCTCTCTCTCTCTCTCTCTCTCTCTCTCTCTCTCTCTCTCTCTCTCTCTCTCAAATGAAAGTATCAAATGCACTATGTTTGCAGATGACACCATTATCAGCGTAAGTGACAGAAGCATAAATTCCATCCAATGCACCCTGAACGTTGCCCTTGATGATTTACAAAAATGGTGTTCATCAAATAGAATGGTCATAAACCCCTCAAAAACCAAGTGCATGATCCTAACTACAAGACAAAAACGTCAACGACAATCCCTAACCATCAACCTTATGCTAGAAAATGAAATCATTGAGCAAGTTTCTGAACACAGAGTGCTAGGCATAATTGTTGATGAACAACTAACTTGGGAACAACATGTCAATTCCTTATGCAAAACTATTGCTAAGAACATTTTCCTTCTCTCCAAACTGAGGCATTTTGTCACCACCAATGCATGCATAATGTTTTTTCACGCACACATAAATTTCCATATTAATTTTGCATCTGTAGTATGGGATGGCTCTATGGCAGTGCACTTGAACAAGATTAAATCACTGTACAGACGAGCTGCCAAGGTTACCATTTCCGACTCAACATTGTCTACGGATGAAAAGATAAAAAATCTTGGCTTACTACCCTTCCAAAAACACCTCGTCCTCAATAAATGCATCCAATATGCACAAAATTGCTCATTCACGAACACCGAAGTATCTTACTGATCTCTTCATTCGTCCCCAAACAAGCCATTCACTATCTCGCAACACTTTCATTCTACCACAACCTAGAATAGACATTTTCAAAGGCAGTATTACATATTCAGGTGTTATGATATGGAATACACTTCCATTGCACCTTAGGAACAATACTTCCTTGACGTCTTTTAAAGCATCCATACGTGATTATCTATTCAGATGATCTCACTTCTGTCGCCTGTACATATGACACGTATTGCTTGATCTTAAAGACTCACTGAGCTGACAGCTGTCAAAGACATATACTAAAATCTTTGTCATTGTTGATCATATTCTTCATATACCTTACCAACTGTTGTACATGGATTAGCTACTGTGTATTTTGTGTCTTAATTATCAATGTTTTCATTTCTTTATGAGCAAGGACAATTTGTAAGAAAGGCAGAAATGCCTAAAATTTCATCCTTGATAAATAAAGAATCAATCAATCAATCTCTCTCTCTCTCTCTCTCTCTCTCTCTCTCTCTCTCTCCTCTCCCTCCCCCCCCCCTATCTCTCTCTCTAAGAAAGGTAGAAATGCCTAAAATTTCATCCTTGATAAATAAAGAATCAATCAATCAATCAATCTCTCTCTCTCTCTGTCTCTGTCTCTCTTTCTCTCCCTCCCCCCTCTCTCTCTCTCTCTCCACACACACACACACACACACACACACACACACACACACACACACACACACACACACACACACACACACATGAGCACTTAAAATGTGAGCACCATCTAGCTCGCTCATCGCTCACAACATGAAAGGGGACTGTACTCTTGCAGCCTAAAAGATAACCGGAAGCGCCGCAAGGGAAGTAAACCAATACAATATTATATGCGAAACGACGGAAAAGGATCGTGTTCGTTGATGTCGAAGCCACAACAATACGCCGGCTAAAGACACGCGTATTCCTGTTTTGCTACTGCTTGCGTATGCGGTAAGAAATGCAGAATGTTACTTTGTGTAGAATTAGGTATAGCAGTTTCTCCTTTTGTCGACTGAACGTTTGTGTAAAGGTACTTAAAGCTGCAATAAATTTTGTGACGTGCCTGCGGCTGCGTCCAAATTTGACCTGACATCGGATTATGTAGGCATGAATGCTGCATTATACATTTTAATAACCATAGTTGATGTAGTCACGTATGAGAATTATGAACAGTTCTCTTTTGATTTTGATTTTTCGAACAAGTTTTGTGCACTATTTCTTAGGCTATTTCATCGTGACGACTTGAACTTAAAGCAAGTTAATCGTTGCTGCATATCACGTTGTCAGCCGCCTTCGTTTTACACAAATCGAAATAGCTCAACAACCGATCATTCTTCTTTTTAGGTATATCGTCGGACATTTAGCAAGGACAACTACAGTGCTGCGGTTATGGATGACGAAGATTTTCTTCCTGAAGGATGGATGGTAATTGATGTGGATGACGACGATGTTGAAGACGGCGATGTTGAAGACGGAGCCATCGTACCGACCGTAGGTGGATCTGAACTAGCCGATGGTTTATTGTCAGCATCAGAGACTGACAGTCCGTGTCCCCTGGTCTCTGGTGATGGCAGTCTGAATCTGAATAATGCAGAAACAGTTTCCAGCAATGGCCAAGGAAATGTTATGCTTGGGGAAAGAATAACTCTGGAAACTTGCAGCATTGGTGTGGAAGAATCTTCCACTGAAGTCAGTAATGAAGAAGCTAATTCATCAAAGAGAGCCTGCACTATTTTGGGGATAGAGGTTGATGAACCTGGTGTGGATTCTGAGCCGTATTGGTCAGCAGAAACCATAGAGAAACTGTCCACTAGGTTGATGAGTGACCCTTCCAGGTCAGCCTCTGCCTCCAGGCAAGGGAGTGATCCAAATAGCATGGGAACACCAGGACAGGAAGACCCAGAGCTACTGCCAGAGATGGTGACAAAACTTGTAGCAGATCTGGCAGGGGACGAGGCTGCATCAGCAGAAGGAACTGGAACAAAGCAGGTGAAGAGTGATGCTGGCAAACTGCCACAGAGTCAGGAGACAGTTCTTTCTTCTGCAGCTGTTACCACCTCCACAGACAAGGACCAAGTTGCTTCTGGTGCTGATGGTGTTCAGGTTGTGAGCAATGATTGTTCTGATGTTTTGGCAGAAATATCTGCACTGTGCTCACAAGATGACAACAAGAAAGAATCTGCAGAAGAGGCTGTCAAGATGACCCAAATCAAATCTGAACTGAGTGACAAGAGTGATACTGAGCAACCTATGGAAACAGACAGTGCATCATCTCTTGAAGCAAATAAATTGAATCAAGCCAAACTGGTTTCAAAGTCAGGAGCACCAACCACTGATCAAACAGAAGATGTAAAAGAAACAGTGAAAGAAAAGCCCAATTCAGGGATAAAAGTTCAGGAGAAGTCAAAGTCAAACATTGAGCCTCCCAAGACTGTAGACAATGGCAAGGATGGAGATGCTAGAGGTGCGAATCCAGAGTCAAATTCAGGGAGCCTGCAGCCAGACCCTCAGTCCCAAGATCCTACAAACAGCACTGGTGTTTCTGAGAGGCAACAATCAAAAACGCCAGGTCACTCTACAGCTTCAGCAGCCACAGGACAACCCAAGTTGGGTGGTGCAGCTAGAACTCCAAAAAGACCATGGTTGGGTGATGAAACTGGGGCCAAGGCCAAAAGAGCTAAAAAGGCTGAAGATACACATAGTGAAGGTAGAAAGCGCGGCAGTGAAAGGAATGGCCAATCTGCAAAGCAAACCCCGGATGTTAAAACCGAAAAGCATCACAGCGAGGGTTCAAAGCTTCCTCCCAAAAGAAAACATAGCGGCGTGGAAGCCCCTCACAAGGCTGAGAAGCTTGCCAAGCTTTCCGGTGAATCAAGGAAAAGAAGTCTCAGCACTGGGCAGGAGAGGAGAATGCCCAAAGAGAAAGCAAAGGACAGCCCTAGAAAAAGAGGTATCAAGAGGGAGTTATCACATGCACCCGCAGCCAGGGTACCAGCAAGACCTGTGAAAAAAATTTCAGATGTGATGGCTCAATGTAAGTAATACTTGTAAATTCTCTCATGTATATTATAAATATAATCACATACATGTATATGAGATGTTTGATCACACCTTTGTATCAATTAGGCATGTGGTTTAATCCAATTTCATTAGTTTTTTATTTCCTTATATTAGGATTGCAAAATAGTCTAAATACAGAGTCATAGCCAAAACAGGCAAACTTCATTATAAATGCTGTTTTGACTGAAAATAAAGAAAACAAATTCTAACCATATTTTTCCTGTCCAGAGAGAGTAAGCCAAGGCTTTGGTAGTGCCTGTGTTTTATGATATTGAATAAGCACCCCTAATACATGTAGATGTTACAGGTCACATATGGTTGCTCTAACGCCAGATTGCCAGTCACGAACAATTCCTGCATGATACCCCCTTCCTCAGGTAAATGTGCATCCAAAACTACCCAGTCTGGAGGGTTGTCTGTAGGCCAGCATTGTAGCTGTCATGTAGTTGGCTTCACTGCCACTTGACTCTGCACTGCTTATTGCAGCACGGCACCTGTGGGAGCTTGACATGTACCAGCTGGCAATGAAAGACCTTGCTGACGGCAGCATTGCCGACCTCATCGGCATGTCCCAGCATGTCCCACATGGGTGTTGGGGCAGCCAAAAATTATCAGAAAAGGATTGCGTACGTACTCCAGATATGCTCTCACAGACCTGCCTGCCTTTACGGTTTTTTCTGTAATAGTTACATATATATACTCATATTACACTCATCAGACGATCATGCAACATTATGCTTAAAAAAATTATATGGAAACATCACCACCAGCCCTGCTGGGTATGACGACTAAATATGCCATCTTTTGTCAGTCTTCACATATCTGAACCATTATGACACTACAAGTTGTTCTTTACCATGTCATTTCTTTGATGGTGTAGATATATCCTTGGTTTAAATCACAAGTTTCATATCATAATTCATATGTTGACAATGTTTGGTACTGTTATTATTTTATAGGATTTGCTCTTTTTCCATGCCCAGATGTACGTCCACTGTGGGTTAGGGGTTGAAAGAATAGACCCACGTGTCCTCCCCCCCTAACAGGATTCGTAAGAGGCGAATAACTAGCGGGACACGGTGACTTTGAAATTGCCCGTACTTGGGAACTCTGGTTGTGATTTTCTTGCTTAACTCCTTTTCTGTACCAGTGTTTACAGAACACATACACAATTATTTTCTACAGAGACAACGGCACACAC
>JAWQFJ010024428.1:65000-83198 GCA_034096865.1 Theodoxus fluviatilis | reverse complement strand
AAATGAAATGAACAATGACATCTAGGCTGAACAGTGGAGACCTGCTCCCTTTCTGGCTTTGCCACTCCCTTTTGACGAACGAGGAGAGAGCACATTCCATGTCATGTCAATTTCAATTCCAAAATGCCGTTCTGGTGAGTGATGGAAATATAGTATAGGCACCGATGATGCTTTGTGCTTGCAATAGTTGCAACTTCTCATGACTCCGGGAGTTAAAGAGTCGCTGCAGTCATGCATATACGTAGATCGAAGAAGATACGTCGAAATATCTATATGTTACGGCAGAGAAGAGTACGCACGTATTCAGAGTAGTGCAACCAATAGCAAACGAACATTTACGTTAAACAATGTTTCCTTAATAAAGAAACTCACCAATTCGTGAAGTGATGCTCCTTCAATCTGCGAAAATAAGTGTGATTTGTAATGTTGCTGTTCGCAGTAGTAGATCACACTGACATAACTTGTAGAAACATTTTGTAATTACGATTACAAAAGATCGGGGCAGGTGTGGTATTGCTGGTTGTGATGTTAGTGATGGTTGATGATGTTAGTGATGGTTGATGGTGTTAGTGACCGTTGTTGATGTTAGTGACAGTTGATGATGTGAGTGATGGTTAATGATGTTAGTGACAGTTGATGATGTGAGTGATGGTTAATGATGTTTGTGATGGTTGATGCTGTTAGTGACGGTTGATTATGTTAATGACGGTTGTTGATGTTAGGGACGGTTGATGATGTTAGTAACGGTTGATTATGTTAGTGATGGTTGATAGTGTTAGTGATGTTGATGATGTTAGTGATGGTTGATGATGTTAGTGACAGTTGATGGTGTTAGTGACGATTGATGATGTTAGTGACGGTTGATGATGATAGTGATGGTTAATGATGTTAGTGATAGTTGATGATGCTAGTGATAGTTGATGATGTTAGTGATGGTTGATGATGTCAGTGACGGTTGATGATGTTTGTGATGGTTGATGAAGATTGGGGGAAGACACCCACCCATTCCCATACACCCTCGACTATTCAGTAGACTTCCTCCTTTGCTGTTCTTTTTATTTAGATGATTGTTGATTGATGCTGATGAGTGATGCTGAATATTGATGCTATGATTGATGTTGATGATTAATGCTGATGATTGATGTTGATGAGAACCACTGTGTATGCCTCCATCCCCCACCCATCCCTCTGTTTCTGTCTTTCTGTAAATAAAATTATTTTTTAAAAGATTGGGGGAAGACGAAGGCGCCAGTCCATGTCCTGAAGGCGACTGTGCACGCGTGACACTAAAGTAATGGTGAAGCTGGTGAAGTAAATAGTGGTGGTATAGTGATTGTGGTGGTATTGAGGTGATGGTGGTGGTATTGTGGTGGTGGTGTTGATATAGTTTTGGTGCGGTGGTGGTGGTGGTGATGGTGGTGGTGATGTTGTGCGGTTTTTGTTGTTGTTGTGGTGGTGGTAGTAGTGGTGATGGTAGTGGTGATGGTGGTGGTGGTGCTGTTGTGGGGGTGATGGTGGCAGTGGTGGTCTTGGTGGTGGTGGTGGTGCTGGTAGTGGTAGTGGTGTGGTGGTGGTGGTGGAGGTGGTGGTTGTTGTAATGGTGGTTGTAATGGTGGTGGTGATGATGGTAGTTGTGTTGGTGTTGGTGTTGCTTTTGTTGTTGTGATATAGGTGGTGGTGGTGGTGGTGGTGGTGGTGGTGGTGATAGTGACGATGGTGGTGGTGGTGGTGGTGGTGGTGGTGGTGGTGGCGGTGGTGGCTGTGGGGGGGTGGTGGTGGTGATGGTGGTGGTGGTTGTGGAGTGATGGTGGTGGGGTGGTGGTGGTGATATTGACGATGGTAGTGGTGGTGGTGGTGGTAGTGGTGATGGGGTGGTGGTGGTGGTAGTGATGGTGTTGGTGGCGGTGATAGTGACGATGGTGATGGTGGTGGTGATGGGGTGGTGGTGGTGGTGGTAATAGTGACGATGGTGATGGTGGTGGTGATGGGGTGGTGGTGGTGGTGGTGATAGTGACGATGGTGATGGTGGTGGGGATGGGGTGGTGGTGGTGGTGGGGATAGTGACGATGGTGGTGGTGGTGTTAGTGACGATGATGATGGTGGTGGTGGTGGTTGTGGTGGTGGTGGTAGTGACGATGATGATGGTGGTGGTGGTGGTGATGATGATAGTAATTAGTAATAAATGGTTGTGGTTGTGGTGGTATTGGTGGTGTTGCTAATAGTGTAGTGCGTTGTGACAAGACCGTAATGATCACAAAATGTGACGATCACCCCCTCGAACAAGTGTTTTTTTGTTACATACGACAGGCAACCTGCTAGTCGTATTTAGAGAGAAAATTTAATCTACATGCTGTCTTCTCGACGGAGACCGTGATAAACTGTATGCCGAATTTGCGAAGTGAAACAGAATACTCGATCATGAGAATATTAACGATAACCAGAGGAAGTGTAGTGAGAGCATAAAAATTGTTTTTCGTCAAGGAGACGGCTTTTATAAAGAGAAATGACATGGTGATCACGTAAATTTACTCACAGGAATATTTTATTTTCTCATCTTAAAAAAATAATACTGCCAACATACAATGTTTTAACAAAAGTAGTGAGGAATGATTTTAGAAACGATGCATAGCAATTACAACAACAAAAGTGTACTACAGAAAAAAGAAACACGCCATCCGCAAATTGTCACTGAAATCTTTCGCCATCGAAGACAATGATAGTGGCCACCTCTAGCAATGATCTATTTGTCATGTGTATATTTAAAATCTTTTATGTTGTGTGAGGTGATTACTTCCTCGAACTATTTCGTGCGACAATGGGCGTAAGGCTTTGAGAGTGGACGTGAACGGGACAACGATGTATTTATACTTACTGCAGCCCAACACACTGCCACAGCAGCGGCGATCACCAACTTCAGCATGGCGTCCTAGATGCAAGAGATCAGGAAGAAGGAGACGAAAGAAGACCGATGTCCACTCTACCTATTTATATACATGTAGTCGTGACGAGATAAGAAGTAAATAAACTGGCTATCTCGGTGCCGTCCTTAAAACATCTGTCTTGATGGGGACGGATTATTTCCATTTTTCCACGCATGCTCGCTGACCTTCAAATCAGTCGTTGGGATCGACCCCCACCGTGAGTAATCTCCCCCACCCCCACCGCCATCCCCACCCCCACCTTTACCCCCATCCCCACCCCCACCTTCACCCCCACCACTACCACCCCCCTTCTCCATCCGCTTCTCGTGGTGAAATCCAAATACTTTGTGAAAGCGCCTTGAATAGACTTCGTCTTGTTTTATATGCAGTGCTCTTTTCACGTGGATAATAATGGCTAATTGTAAATAAAATGTCTGAGTCTAAAGTATCGTTTTCTTCTACTATTTTATGTTGTATGCAGTGCCCAAGTGCTTCAGTGCAGGAGACCGTTGTTGCTGTCCCCCTGTCAGTTTGCTTGGTCTGTGAGACAGACGCACGTACAGTCACTCGTGTTTCACTGTATGCAAATGACAGTGTGCGTTACTGAGCGTCGCTAAATGCATACTGGCTTCATTATCTTGAGCAACATTTAGGCCTAACACTTGTCTTTTCTGTTAGTTTGAATGCTTGTCAGTCAGTCTGAATTGGCCCGCTTCGTAAGCGAGTTGCGGCTGAATTTATCTGTCTAGAAAGCGCATTCATGTTTATCCCTCATTTTGTTCTTTCATTGCATTCACAGAAACGAGAATAGTAATATGGTAAAGGTTGCATTTCATATTGCGACTTTTCACCAATTCATTGGTGCACAAATCACGCACTTCTTCCTTTGGATGAATGTTGAATAGGTTGACAATGGATGGAAAGCATAGTTATTTACGTCAAGGACGGCATGCAAAGGTGAATTGTCTTACAGTGCTCGTCTGTTACCTGCCGCATCCTCACAGTGGGAAAGGGAGCCTAATGAAAATGTGGCGGAAAATGTCCACGAACAAACTGGATGTTACTGGTTACAGTAATTATATATCTCATGTTTTGGGACGTATATTTATTTACAGGTGCTGTCATGGCGTCTTGCAATTCCTTGTTCGTTTTCTATGGCAGTGCAACCAGTGCGCGGTCTGGAAACGTTGCGCGTGCAGTTCCTTTACATGCTCTTTTTCCAAGAGGTTTTCACGTCCTTATCATCAAGCTGCTTATCAGAACTTAACTAAAAATAGTGAAACCTGTCCTTACTGGTACCGCTCTTCATCTCATGGGAATGTGTCAGGTTTTGACCCAAAAGATAAAAACACCACGTTCACTCCATCATATTTTCCATTTAAAAAAACGCTGAATTGCATAAGCACACATGGCTATGTTTTGTTTCACCGAACTTTCATAAAGGCACAGCGCCGCCAACTCCGGCAAATACGTCTCTTTGTAGACTGGTATTGTTTTGTTCTTGAAGACAAAAACCTGACACATCGTCATGACAGCGGTAAACCAGGCTCATCCACGACATTGGAGAGATGAGATGCCGTGGTCGGACGTAGATAGGTTTAGAGGGACAGGGTGACAACAGGTCCGACCAATGTTATTCTTTCGTGACAAAGAATGGCTCTTAAAATGGCCGTTTCAGTTGGTCATTCCTACAGCCCCCATCCAAGGCACGTGAAGAACGCGATCCGAACGGCCAGGCTCTACGAATCCATTGCATTTGCTCCGGCACGAACGACCGAGAAAGACATTCGGAAGCTGGACATTACACTCCACCCATAAAAGCCGTCGCCCGCCAGCTCTCTCATCTTTGTCCTGAAGAAGGATCGTTGTTTCCGGCAGCTCGCCACTCGAGAGAAACCACCCAGAGAACACGAACGATAGCCACCAGAGAAGAAGCAGACTCGCTAGGAGATCAGAGACCACCACCACCCTCAGGAAACAAGCACTCTCCAAGAGGACAGACCCCATCCCCCCCCCCCCCAGTCAACAAGCACTCTCCAAGAGAACAGAGCCCATCCCCCAGGGAACAAGCACTCTCCAAGAGGACAGAGCCCATTCCCCAGGGAACAAGCACTCTCCAAGAGGACAGAGCCCATCCCCCAGGGAACAAGCACTCTCCAAGAGGACAGACCCCATTTACATCCCCCCCGTCCCAGGCAACAAGCACTCTCCAAGAGAACAGAGCCCATCCCCCAGGGAACAAGCACTCTCCAAGAGAACACAGCCCATCCCCCAGGGAACAAGCACTCTCCAAGAGGACAGAGCCCATCCTCCCCACCCCCACCCCCCAGGGAACAAGAACTCTCCAAGAAGACAGAGCCTTCATCCCCCCCAGGGAACAAGCACTCTCCAAGAGAACAGAGCCCATCCTCCCCACCCCCACCCCCAGTCAACAAGCACTCTCCAAGAGGACAGAGCCCATCCACCCCCACGAACCAGGGAACACGCACTCTCCAAGAGGACGGGGCACAGCTCACCACCTTGAGAGGAAAGTCTTCTCGCCGAGCGATCACAATCCAACTAAAAAGGCCATTTTCAGGGCCTCTCCTTCTCATAAAAGAATACAGTTTGTCGGACTTATTGTCACTCTGTCCCTCCACATCCACGGCATTGCCATTGAATATAAAGGGAGGAACCAAATAATAATACAAGTATTTGAGCAACGATTCACAACACATTTATTACATTTATACATTTATTAACTTAATAATATGTCAGTCACCATTAACATTCGCGTCATTCGCGCACATTTCTCTGGAAATATTAATTCGCTCCGTCTCCCACTCTGATAACGCTGAAGGAGACGGACTAATAGTGATGATGCGTTCACCAAGCTGCACCGTCCGCTTTCTTTATTTAAAAAAATTAATAGCATCCAACGTCAGTGCGTTAAACATTCATCAACGAGATTATGGATGTAGAAGTTTCGTTTTGTCTTTCTGTTAAATTTGGTGAAAGGAAATGAGGGTAATAAACTTGAATTATGGCCAGAACAATTCATCAGCAGCTCACTGGGTAAGGACTGATTCCGATTGTGTTCCTTTATTAGAATGATATATTTGCACTCCTGCAGAGGAGTCTCGTTGCCTCCCCCGCACGAACTACATTGACCACAGGCGAACGTCTGACTACACTGATAAACGCATTCTTTTAAGGATCGGGATTTGACGTAGTAGCGCCACCTGTTGGCCATTGTGCGTGGCGATTAGATGACGAGGTCCAGTCTCTGCTCGGAATGACAACAGTTATTCGCCCCCTTTATGAGCAATCCTGGGATTGGCATCATTTAATGTATATTCATGTAAACGTTGTTGGGTCTTACAACTTGGTGTAATGGGGAAAACATCCAGACAACATACACTCACCATGCGCGCCACGAAAAACAGCATGTGAAACTTCAAAGAGCACATGCAAAATAATTATTTTCTAAGATTTTAATCAAAGATTAGAAATGTAATGAGATGTTCCAAAAGGATAGAGGAATCAGTCAACAATAAGCTTATTTCATGTATTTTGCTGTAGTATTCATGGGAATGGATGTCGATGTAGTTGTAGTTCAACATACACCAGGCAGAGGGCATAAATGGATATTTAGAACTACTGATAATAAAAACAAGTGGCTCGGTCCCTCAGTGTTGTTGTGAGTGTTTCCCTGTATTACATCTAGGCATTGTTACTCTCAAGAGCATGCGCCTCTCTACTTTATACATGTATCATTTGCCCTCTCTACGGTCTCGAGTACAATATTTGTGCTGGTGATCCTCCTATGACCTCAGAAAGGCTGAAAGGTCATAGGCTTCATGTATCCGTTCATTGTACACATGTATGCATGTTTATAGTCTGATGGTCCTCCATCTGTGGAATTTCAGTCCAATGATACCAAGGGAGTTCTCTAGAGGGTATACGAATCAGGTGGAGGTTAATGCTTAGAGAGGACGTTCATTGCTAGTCCCAGCTTCCAAGTTCAGGTGCTGCCGTTTGGTAATGACCATTCCTGAGGGACTGTTCCATAAGCAGTCGAGAGCAGTCGACGGTAGTGCGTCAGCCATTTAGGGAATTTTCAGTTTGTCTCGCCTCGCCATCTGGGATGGAGTCCAAGAGGTGTCACAGCCCCAGTGGTTCTTCCCATCAGCAGCGAAGCCGATCAAAAGCAACGAAGACCAGCCTGTCCCTTTACTTCGGACTAGACATGCAAGCAAAGCACAGGCTCGCCCCGAAGTCCCTGCTGAGACAGAGTTCTGCCCTGCAACTCGTCTCAGAGGTGCCTGCCCATCAGGGCTGTTGCCGCCATCTCTTCTGCAGTGACTGCTGTCAACTCCGCCACTCATCTATATTCCTGGACTTACCGATTAGTATACTTGTGTTTGAATAATTATTCCATCGACGGACATACGGTGAGAACTTTGATAGACTTGTGAAAGACAAATCCGTTTAACAAAAAACTGGTTTATATCTTCAGCACATGTATAGATACGGCTGTCCTACCTTCTTCTTATGCATGTTTTATCTCTGCATGAAGGGTCCGCATTGTGCATTTTAGTTGATTAAATCATTATTAATTGAATTTTCATGTTTCTGGTTTCGAGAGCGAGAGACTGTGCGAATGGAGGTAGTGACTACTACGTGTGCAAGTCAGGCCTCATCTAGTAACTGATTAAACACATATTCCTAAATTTGTATGATGACTTGTAACAATAGCGAGCTACGCATGGATTAATCTGTCTCAGTCAATCAGAAATTCTTCGTCAAACGGTTTTCCAGTAATAATGACACAAAGCCTTGCCAATGCATAGTATATAATCACAAAAAAGACTGGATAAAACGTTGATGGTATTTTCCGCCATTTTTATTGATCAGGAAGGACGGCAACTCTAAATAATTCCTCGATGGCATCTGCCAACACAAAACACTGCCAACAACACTTCATTGGAGGTGCACAAAGTTTTGTCAGTGTTGTGCATGTCTTGTACCTTGTGCCAGTGGTTCATCTGTTTTTCACAAAAGAACGTCTACACAAAACCATTCCCTTCCAATGTCTGGGTAAGGGAAACTTCCGAGTCCAGAGTCAGATGGCGGGGATGCATGACCGCAAACTCAGGCAGAGACCTTGATGAAGGCGCTGCCTTTGTGGCAGTGGTTGACGATGGAGTGATCCAGGTCGGCTGCCTTCACGGTGGTCTGCTTTGTCTTGTCTGCAGACAGCGCAGTCAACTGCACCTGCACAGACAAACAACAGGAAGTGAAGAGGAGGAGTAGGAATGGGACGAGAAGGAACAAAGTACAAACAAAAGAAAAGGAGAATACCTGGCACCTGGGAAGGACCAGGTAAAGCAGGAGAAAGTGGGGAGAAAGAAAGCGCAAGATAGAAAATGGTAAAGGAGGAGGAGCAGGATCTGCAGGAGAAGGAAAACCACAACCAGCAACAACAAACGCAGCTGCAAAAGCATTTGAGGAGTGCAAGAAATAGCAGGAACAGAGGCAAAAAAGGAGTAGGAGGTTGCATTTTATTAAAGTAAACTGATGTATGAAAGGAAGCGTTGTCCAGTTTTGAAGTGTATCGTTATGGTGTTGTTTTTTCATAAGTGTCTCATCAACAAGTCAGAGAATATACTTTACTTCACGAAGATATACTCTTAAAACAAAGGTGTTCATCCTGCAGTGGTCCTCAAATAAAATGCAAATATTTGTAATTACAAATACATGTACATCTGTCAACCTCAACCTCCCCCCTCTCTCTCTCTCTCTCTCTCTCTCTCTCTCTCTCTCTCTCTCTCTCTCTCTCTCTCTCTCTCTCTCTCTCTCTATCTATCTATCTATATATCTATATATCTATCTATATATCTATATATCTATATATCTATATATCTATATATCTATCTATCTATCTATCTATCTATCTATCTATCTATCTATCTATCTATCTATCTATCTATCTGTCTGTCTGTCTGTCTGTCTGTCTGTCTGTCTGTCTGTCTGTCTGTCTGTCTGTCTGTCTGTCTGTCTGTCTGTCTGTCTGTCTGTCTGTCTGTCTGTCTGTCTGTCTGTCTGTCTGTCTGTCTGTCTGTCTGTCTGTCTGTCTGTCTGTCTGTCTGTCTGTCTGTCTGTCTGTCTGTCTGTCTGTCTGTCTGTCTGTCTGTCTGTCTGTCTGTCTGTCTGTCTGTCTGTCTGTCTGTCTGTCTGTCTGTCTGTCTGTCTGTCTGTCTGTCTGTCTGTCTGTCTGTCTGTCTGTCTGTCTGTCTGTCTGTCTCTCTCTCTCTTTCTCTGTCTCTATGTCTTTCTGTGTCTTTCTCACTTTTTCTCTCCAACAGACATGTTTACACATATCCATACTCATACATATAATCCAACATTTCATTCAAACATATAAATATATGTGCAAGAAACTTGCACTGAATTATTCTCGTAACTGGAGGTAGTGTGTACTACTTCATTTTTTAAAGATGGACAAAGTTATATAAAATTTAATTTCACAGCTAATACAGTATCATAGTTTGGTAGCTTAATAAAAACATTATTTTTCTGAAGATTTATTTTTGTTTCAGAGGGAGCTGCAAATTGGCTCTTGAATGAGACTGTGACGAATTGTTCAGGAGAAGACAATGGTTTTCCGTATGTGTGAAAAAGCATGGTTGAGAATAGCTGTATGGTATAGTGACCCTTTTTCAATTTTCAACCATTTCCATGCAAATGGGTTGATGGGATAGAATAAATTATACTAGGTATAAATCGAGCACATTACTTCATGAACCGATGTATAGCTAATAACTGCGTTTCAGGGCAGAGATCCCATTAGTTGCAACAGTATCTATGTGTGGTAAGGTGTATGAGTGCAGAATGATTGTTTATTTCTAACTGGTGAGAAATTCCAGATTTTCTTGAAAACGAAGTGCTTTTTTCTATTGTGTGATCTGCATGTTCTTTCCAGCTGAGGTCCTATACTTTTGTAATGTTGTTTTTTTACTACAGCGGTACCTATTTTGACGATTTTTGTGCTGATGATGTCGAGGTCCATTGGTTTTTTAGGGTCAAACGTTTGTATGATTTTTATTTTTTTATGTCATCAATCTATGAATTATGAAAGGCACTATTCGATATATATTGTATTTGATATGTTTAACGGTCTAGTAAAGTTTCCTATTTTGGGCAGTTTGTACTGTTTATATTGTTAAAGTACACACTGAATTATTCAGCAGCATCGTGTAAATTTATGAGAAATTGTTTTCTCATTGACAATTTGTATTTGTTTGTATTCATTTCCAGGATTTTGAAATTCACGGAATATGTTCCAATTATTAGCCGGGTCAATTTTGTGTTGTGTGATTAAGTTTTGAAAATACTTTGATTTTGCCTGTTCAATTGTGCGCTTTGTCCTTTTCATCGATACTTCAATCTCAAAACGCAACGAAGCACCGCTGAACAATGGACACACTCATATTGAATTGGAGTATGCAAACGTAAAATACATAAGCAAGTATCGACATCAGAAAAGTAAAATATTCCTGTACCTTTCTTAATAAACAATTACAATTGTTACGTGCACTGGAGGATGGACTTCAGAATAAAATTCAATGTAAACGAAACAATAGGACAACAATACTAATAGCAGCGATGAACTTCACAATAATCTTAAAGCAGATGAAACTGTAGGTCGGTAATAGCAACAAAGACTAGCCATTTGAAGGATCCAAAATTTCAATCACTCGTTGGAGACGTAATTGCCCAGACACTTTTATTCTACTTTTTGACAAAGAGGTCGACCTGAAGCATTACAGACAGTCGCCCTCAGCTGACATTTTCAGTGCAGTGAACGATTATAGTCGTCAGATATTGGAAATGTACAATGTAGATATAGTGCGTAGAAAGCGTACAAACATGCACAATAAACACAGACACAATTGGAGGCACACGTTCAAGCGCGTACACACATATTTGCGCACGTATGCGCACACACACTCACATACACACACGAACACACACACATGTGCACACGCCTAATGACAAATGATATATGGGTCAAAAACAATTGAACGCTCAGAAGAAAGACAAACACACACGCATACAAACACAAACAAACACACACAGATACACATTCACTGATACACACACATACAGACATTCACAAAAATATATTTGTCTACACCTGCATATACGCTCACGAGCGAGCGGGCGCGCGGGCACACACATACATGCACACACACACACACACATACACACACACATACGCACGCACACAGACACCCACATACACACACACACACACACACACACACACACACACACACACACACACACACACACACACACAAATACACACTTACAGTCACACACATATACAGACTTTCTCAAACAGAAGTTTATTTACAATAGCACATACGCTCACGCGCGCGCGCGCGTGCACACACATACACACACTATCGCAAGCAAATTCACGCACGCATGCACACACAGACGCGCGCGCGCACGAGTGCACACACGCGCACGCACGCATATGCATACAAATGCAGGCACACAGGCACGATGAGGCACACTCACCTCCAGGGCCATGAGGCCGTCAGGACTGTGCACGCTTTGCTGCTGGGTGGCATCCAGAGCCAGCAAGTAGCAGGTGTTGTGCGTCCTCAGGATCATGTAGTGCTGCAACCCGCCAGCAAGCTACATTGTCTACACCATTCAACAGAGAAGCTTACAATTCCTTGACGTCAGTTCGTTCTTTAATGTTATGTCACTTCCGTCGCTAGTGCATATCTCGAAAATGAAGACTACCGCCTGAAAATGTATTGTGTCGGACACAAAACTGTGCTGGAACAAGAACATGAAGTGTTTACAGCGCACAGACGACTTTATCGCAAAGGCTTCCGGGGATCTCTTGCATTTAGATTATTCCATGTATTTTAGCTTGTAATAAACAAGTGGTCATAACGAATGTTTCCAAGTAAATACTAAGGACTTTAATTAGTCACAGTGAAATAGAACATTGTTGTTGTTGAGGGCGCACTGTACTTACTACATATATTTTTGTGTAAGAATAAACGACTTTTTGTAACAGCATGACGGGAGTGCTTGCCACTGACAGTATGTCTGATTTCAATAGTTGCTCGTCATGATTATCCTATGTCCCTGGATGAAATACCGTTGCGTCTGCAAATACAAGCCTTTGTAAGCAAGGTCTAACAAACAATATATGATGGCCCTTACATGTTGAGTCCATGAACAACATCTCGCTAACTTCAAACAACAAAATAAGTGAGTGATTACACAGTCCGCTTCAAGAAGGGACTTTCAACGCACAGTGGCCGAGATACAAGAGACATAATGTACAGGAATGAGAACAGGGCTCATAATCAGTAGGCCTACTGTCTTTTGAGACACAGCTTCTAACATAAAGGCGTCTATCATCATGACCAAAGCTTACCAAAGAAAACAAATATCTCCACAGAAAAAAGGCGGTTAAATAAAAATTTGACCGACTAACCGTTGTTTTGTCGTAGAAGAATTCCAGGATGCCGTGCTCGTTCTTTTCATTCGTGCCGTTGTGGTGTACCTGGGCCTGTACAACAGTACGTGTCGTCTGATTGTGGGCGCCGTGCAATGTTGGCTTGGGTGGACATGTATATATCGTACACCCACAGACGCCCTCACACATTCATTCTACGTGTCCGCAAAATATTATCAGTGTCACAGATTGAAAAAAGGAGTAAGCTACCCTTGATTACCAAATGCAAATCGGTCATAGATGAGTGAATTAATTCTCAGGGCTGTATAACGTTTTTAGTAATGACCTGCATTAAATGAGTTCAAGAAGAACGTCGATTTTGCTTAATTTAAACAACATGCATACGCATACACACGCGCAGGCATTTGCGCGCACAAAAACACACGCACATGCAGGTACACACACACACACACACACACACACACACACACACACACACACACACACACACACACAAACACACACACCCACAGAAGCACACGCATACATGCACAGAATCTCACAAAAAAAACACACACACATACATGTATGCGCTCGCACATACACATACACACACAAACACACACGCGCGGACGCACGATTGCACGCACACACACACATACATACACACACAAACACACACGCACGGACGCACGCATGCACGCACACACACACACACATACATGCACACACGCATACACACACGCACACATGGCAGACAGCAGTCGGCAGATGATAAACCTGGATGCAGGCGACCAGGGCACAGGCGATGAAGATTTTCAGCATGCTGGATGATTCGAAGTGTTCCAGAGAGAATGGTGTGTAGTAGATTTTACATCGGTTTTTATATACGCTGGACAACACTGCCTCGCTTATCACCTGCAGAGGGAAAACGCATGTGGTGTTAAGCCACGTAAAAGCGTGGGAGGGATGTAGAGATAGACAGAAGGAGGGTCGCCGTTTTCTGGAATATGAAATATGGACCGTGTAGCTGCGTGCAGGAATGACGAAATAATTAGTTTGGAGTGGTTTCACCTGACGTCATCAGTTTGAGTGTGGTGGACGAAACGCTCGCCAACAAACAGCCATTGCAAGCTCTTTGCCACTACCTGTCAAACTCGAGGTAAAATTGCTCACGTTGCACATCATACATGAACATCCCCAAAACTTGAATTAGGTAGAGGATACATGTACATTCATATTTTCATGTGTCTCACTTATTCGCTGTTTTGACATGTACGAATGCAAACTCAAGGCAAACAAACCTGAGTCGACACCATAGTAAACTATACGGCAATTACAAGACATTTTCGAAGTAATGTTATTGACGACGCACCGGATAGATGTCCACGAAACTTCGCAAAATGATAGAGAAAACGTGCGTGTTAGTCTCACTCACTCTTCTTTTAATCAAAGCAGCATTTAGGCGATCTGGCAACTTACAAAATAGCAGATTTGCACGCACAGCTGTTAATTAAATGTCCCTTGCAGTTGGTGCATGTACAGCAGTTTTTCGTCGGCATGCATGATTTATCTTGAGAAATATGTGAAAGCGGAGTCAGGTTTCCTCACGTTCAGGGGCTCGGTTCAACCTACCTCTCCGCAAGATGGCCGAAAACTGTTTACAAACATCGTGTAAGGAAAACGGCAGCCATTCCAATATCAGCTCGATTTTTAAATATCCGGAACTATATATGTTTATTTCTTTGCGATTATTCGTTGTCTTAAATCCACCAAAAGAAACGAGCAAACATTGTCAACACGGTCATGCACGCTTAAAAAAAGAAAAGGAAAAAAAAAGCTGCGTTCGAAGTATATTTTTCCGGTAGAGTTAAATCAACCTGAAATGTGTACCACGTGATACTCATGGTGAAACCATTTCATATATAGCTCAGACCCTCTATCCGCCTGTCAGTTCGTTTTTTAATCTACTCGTCTGTGTCCCGGCCCCCTTAATAATTGTGTGCGTGCATGCACGTACATGCCTATGTTGACGTGTGTGCACGAGCTCATGCATGTCCTGTATGAAGCAAACTGTGCACCTGCATTAGCGGCGAAAGCACGTGTTGACATGTGTGCCTGCACATGCAAGCGTAAACCTATGCAAACACATGGCGCAACACTCAGACTTACATGCGCACACTCAATATTTGTTTCAGAAACGAAAGATAAACCTATGACAGTTCGTGAAAAGTGCTAACATTTCTTCAAACGATAGATTCGTGTGTGAAGTGTGCAGAGATCTAATGTAAATAAGAGTGTACATGTGTCAGTAACATGCCTATGTCCTTGATTAGAAGATTATCTTCAAAATAGACTTCATTTTTCACACCATACATTGAGACGAAAACTGGAATTAAGGCGATGATTTCTATTGTATATATGAATCTATTATTGGTCATTCCACTTACTGGGACAGCCTAATGTATTCGTTAGATGAACCCCCGGTGGGTTGGGGGTAAAAATAGATCCACCCCGTCTCCCTATGCAAATCGTAGGAGATGAATATATAGGGAAATCGTTACAATACTTACTCTTCCTCCTCCTCCTCCTCCTCCTCCTCCTCCTCCTCCTCCTCCTCCTCCTCCTCCTCCTCCTCCTGCTCCTCCTGCTCCTCCTCCTCCTCCTCCTTCCTTCCTTCCTTTCTTCTTTCCTTCCTTCCTTCCTTTCTTCCTTCCTTCCTTCCTTCTTCTTTCTTCTTCTTTCTTCTTCTTTCTTCTTCCTTCTTCTTCATTCTTCTTCCTTCTTCTTCCTTCTTCTACCTTCTTCTTCCTTCTTCTTTCTTCTCTTCTTCTTTCTTCTTCTTTCTTCTTCTTTCTTCTTCTTTCTTCTTCTTTCTTCTTTCTTCTTCTTCTTCTTCTTCTTCTTCTTCTTCTTCTTCTTCTTCTTCTTCTTCTTCTTCTTCTTCTTCTTCTTCTTCTTCTTCTTCTTCTTCTTCTTCTTCTTCTTCTTCTTCTTCTTCTTCTTCTTCTTCTTCTTCTTCTTCTTCTTCTTCTTCTTCTTCGTCGTCGTCGTCGTCGTCGTCGTCGTCGTCGTCGTCTGAAGAAGCAGAATACACAGACAGAAAGACGGACGCGTACGCGCACGCACGCACGCACTAATCTATGTACAACTGTTGGTAAGGTATATGAAGAATATGAGAGAGAGAGGGAGAGAGAGAGAGAGAGAGAGAGAGAGAGAGAGAGAGAGAGAGAGAGAGAGAGAGAGAGAGAGAGAGAGAGGAGAGAGAGAGAGAGAGTGAGAGGACAGATAGAGAGGGAGAGGAGAGAGAGAGAGAGAGAGAGAGAGAGAGAGAGAGAGAGATAGAGAAACAGTTACAAAGACTGATATCGTACACATGGAAGCACACACACACACACACACACACACACACACACACACGCACGCACACACACACAGAAGCAAACCCAGACACACATACAGCCCTACACACAGACACCCGTATACACACACGTACATACACAAGGAAGAAACAAAAGGAGACAAATACAGACACACAGACATAGTCACAATGACAAGAATGATTACGAAGAAAAATTCGAGGGAGACAGACAGTGAAACAAGCCTTCCACTCTCCACAACATACGTATCTCCATGCGAAACACAAAAGATTATACCAATAATCAAGTACGCAATAAATCATTGAGAAAAAATTATTCTTGAGCCCTGTATTAATTAGGTAGATTCAAAGGAGGTGTTACGTGTAGCTAGTATGCCAAGATGAGTTATCTCCCTTCCTCCCGGCGGCTCCTCTTGCTTCCCCCGCGTGTCCTACTTTCCCCTGGCGTCTTGTAAAGCAGTCGAATAAAGCCGGTACCATAAACGGATGCCTCGCCATCTCTCTCCTTGATTCCGCATCACGACAGACGTGTAGGCGCGAAACATGGTGGCAGCTGATGAACCTTGCTTCCTGCCCACGGCTTCACTACAGTAGGCACATTTTTTCTTCTCAATGCCTTGTCCCCTGATTCTTTGAGTGTTTTGATCACCGAAATGTTTTGCGTCACCGAAATTCCAAGATGTCTGCCCCGCACGAGCATGCCCCAGCCGACCCACGCGATCCCGACCCTGCCTTGCCGACTTCTCCTAAACCAAGCGTCCCAGGCATCCGCACACCTCCGCCCTTTGACGTTGAACACAACGCTCGTGACAACTGGAAGTTCTTCAAACAGAAGTGGAATCTCTATTCTACCCTGACCAATTTGTTCGAGCAAACTCCGAAGTATCAAGTGGCGCTGCTACTCCACTCACTTGGTCAGAGAGCTCCTTCTTCACTGGGCTGTGCATAGAAATTCAGAGCCGGTATGTATGCAGCACCGCCGAAGTTAGCTCAGGTGTGGAGTGTGCCTTTCCTGCTGGAGCAGTTCATCAGGAGGGCTAGGGGTGAACATCACATCGGGTATGGGGTCATACATAATGTGCCACGATGCCGAGGTCATGTTGTGTGGCAACTAGAGCACTCTGAGAGCGCAAACCTCCGCCGAGAAGCCACAATTTGGTGCTGCTAGTGAATCATGGATGTGCGCCTTGATACGACCGGTATAATCTAATGCGTTGTTCCAATAAACTCGTGAAGGTTCGTTTTTTACACCTTACAGCGGTTGAATAGACGGCTGCTCTTCCATGGCCTGTACAATTCAGACAGCATGTTCTCTGCAAACCAGGCCTAACGCTACCGGAAGTTTAGTTCATGTTAGTGCCTGCTAGCGGTCTCTGAGTGTTGAACGCATGCGCTGAATAGCGGCACTCGGCGACCTACGGCGCTGCGATAATCTCTCTGTGGTTGTAATTCCAAAAAGTGACAACAGATACCTGCGACATTTAAGGAATTGTTTCTTGGGTAAGACCCTGACCTTGCAGCAAATCTTATCAGAATCTGCTGTGAACAGTTTGAGTTATTTGGCAAACAGAATAACTCTTGCATGCACCCACCAACCGACCGAAAAACATAATCTCCTTAGAGGAGGTAATGAGAGATTTGATATTTGGTCACCCTGGGGCATGTCTTTTAGTCAACGCGTCGCCTGTCTTTTTCAGTCGCAGCTGCTGCTGACTCAGGGCCACACCTGCTACAGCCTTTACCTCGACCGCAATCAGCAATATGAGGTTCGCTCTCTCAGTGGCCTGGCCAGGCTGGAGGTACGTATGCTGCCTCGACCAAACCCATTCACTCAGCAGGAAGGCTTGCTTGCCTTGCAAAGATCTGCAGGAGGCATGATCAGTAGCAACAGTGGCTGCACCGAGCTATACATGTAAGAAGAATCACTCTCCTGACACTAAGCTAATAGTGTCTGTGCAGTTTTGGGAAGAACTAGCAACCCAATAGCTTTAATTTGCCCAAAAGCTCTCGATATATTTGTGCAGAGCTCCCCTTTCAGGCAATGACATTTGTAACCCGCGCCTTGTCGCCATGGCGTAGAGATAGCATCTGTTACATTCAAACAATTGATTTGACGTCGGATAAACCGTTTTGGTGTGAATTACATTAGGTCAAAGAAAATGTGTTAGTTTATCATGAGGGCGACTATTTCTATTTATCATCTAAAATCTCCAATCCTCATATTCCACATCATGTCATAGCAATCGTATAATATATTGTACCAAATTAGTTCCTTATGGAACGAAAGTGTATATGTGCAGCTGGACACGTAGACAGATGCCAGTACGATTATTCCTGTTGGGTCAAGGACTGCTCTCCCAAGCGATCGTTCTCCTTTCATGGACAGCTTTCTGATTTGACCAACTTCTCGGCCTGGAAACAGCGAC
>JAWQFJ010024428.1:47500-57500 GCA_034096865.1 Theodoxus fluviatilis | reverse complement strand
TGTAGGCAGACATATTTTTAGGCAGACATCCTTGTAGGCAGACATCCTTGTAGGCAGATATCCTTGTAGGTAGACAACCTTGTAGGCAGACATCCTTGTAGGCAGACATACTTGTAGGCAGACATCCTTGTAGGCAGACATTCTTGCTGGTAGACATCTTTGCAGGCAGACATACTTGTAGGCAGACATCTTTGTAGGCAGACATTCTTGCTGGTAGACATCCTTGCTGGTAGACATCTTTGCAGGCAGATATCTTTGAAGGCAGACATCCTTGAAGGCACCATGCAGGGCATTTCCACACGCTGGTGGGTCCTGTGTGCCACATGTCCATGGGCCAAACCTCCTCCGAGTTTCTTGGCGCTTGGCCAGGGGTCTTACAGTGCCCAGTTTCTGCCTGTCGCCAAGTGGACTTGTTGAGGAGAGACCATACACCGACAGGAGAGATTTATGCACTCTGCTCCCTTTTCGCGAGGATGCAAAGCGGCGGTGCTAATCAGCGGTGAGGGCCGAAAGCGAGAGGCGTGAACCACACAGACACTTCGCCCACACACTAGGCGCCTCACACAGCCTTTGACAGACACGCGCATGCATGCACACACGTTAACTCAGATACCCACGCGCACGCTCACGCGCACTGGCACACGCACACACAAACACACACACACACACATAGACGCACACACACGCATTCACTCTCTCTCACTCCCTCTCTCTCTCTCTCTCTCTCTCTCTCTCTCTCATTCACTCACTCACTCACACACACACACACACACACACACACACACATACACACACTCACACGCACACGCACACACATGCACACAATAACATAAACACACACACATACACACACACACACATACACACACACACACACACACGGAGTGGCACATTAAATTTTCGTACGAAATTTGTTATGAATCACCGTCGTGGTAACTTGGAGTCGTGTACAAAGAGGCGCTGCATTAGGCCTACTTCTTTCCCACAACTTTGCAACTTAGGTCAGAACACAGCTTGTTTCCTCTAGAACGAGGGTCAAACCGTGGACTGGCTATAGTCATGTGCGCACGCGGAACTGTTAGCTTCACACCCACGCAAAAACACACTCGTCCGCTTTAAGTCGGTTCATAGCGTTTACATTGCAGACACGCCTTCATACATCTCTCTCCTACCCCCCCTCCCCCTCTTCCACTGCACCCTACCCCTCTTGCTCACCTTCATTCCACCTAGCACCTCCCTTTGCCCCACCCAACACCACACTACTTTCCCGATCCTGCCCTCCCGTCGACAACGTCATCCGCTCCCTGTTTGCATTGGACGCCAGCTCCTCAGGCTTGCATGTCATTAACTCGAGAACGACGACGGTGCTGCTAGAAGTGAGCACGCAGACGACAGCCCAGTCAGTCAACAATCCCTGGCAGCTCCTGCGGCTGCTTCCTTCCTCTTCCCCGGCTGGTCTGCGCTGTCACAGAGACTCCATTTCTGGCCCGACTTCCCATCCTCTCATAAAAAATGAAGGTCGGTGTGTGTGTGTGTGTGTGTGTGTGTGTGTGTGTGTGTGTGTGTGTGTGTGTGTGTGTGTGTGTGTGTGTGTGTGTGTGTGTGTGTGTGTGTAGTTTTTTTTTCAGTCACTCGCAAAATCGAAATCATCCCTTCAGTCTAATGTAAGATTGTAGAGGATTTTCCGTAAACCTATTTCTACTGTCACATAGCTGGCAGCGTAAACATATGGTAAATGTGATAGTATAGTATATGTTTGTAGTATATGGCTACTTCTTCTTCTTCTTCTACTTCTACTACTACTACAACACCTCCTACTACTGCTACTACTGCTACTACTACTACTACTACTACTGCTACTACTGCTGCTGCTGCTACTACTACTACTACTATTACTATTACTACTACTACTTCTTCCGCTGCTGTTGCTGTTGCTTCTGCCACAATTATTCCATTATATGTGAATACTACGACTACTACGACCACTACTGCAGCTACCTCTCTTACTACTACTGCTGCTGCTGCTACTACTTCCACTACTACTACTACTACTACTACTACTACTACTACTACTACTGCTACGACAACCGCCACCACCTCTACTTCTACTACTACTACTATTACTACTACTACTTCCACCACTACCGCTACTACTACTACTACTACTACTACTACTACTACTACTACTACTACTACAACTACTACTACTACTACTTCTATTACTATTACTTCTATTACTACTACTTCTTCTGCTGCTGTTGCTGTTGATTCTGCCACAATTATTCCTTTAGCTGTGAATTCTCTACAACGAGGACTGAGGTGACGGCAAGCATGGCCGCCACAAGTAGTAATGGATCTGTCACTGAAGTAACAGTTCTGTCACGGTAGCCTTTCAATTAGTGGTTTCAGCGCACTGATGATAGCTTTAATAATCCAAATACCCAGATGTACATGTATGGTACATATATGTCCAAAAACACACAGAAAATGATACCACCGATTTTTAAATACCAGTTGTTATAACTATTTTAAACACCAACTATTCTAGATCTGCAACACAATCTGAACTGTGTAGCCATTTACATGCTGTCAGTAAAATGTAACTTTCATTCCCGTATTTTGATGAGTAAAGTATATGTTATGTTAGGCTTATTCCCAACCATTTATCAACCTCATCGTCATCTCTTTAGTTTGATTGCCAGGTCACCCACTTCTTTGTGTATTATTGCTGTTTGACCCGGGCTGGGATGAAGAAGAGAAGAAGAGAGAGAGAGAGAGAGAGAGGGGGGGGGGGGGGCGGGTGTCTCAAAAACACTTATCAGAATCCTTGTGATAACGTACAACAATGCGAACAGTTTTGCATACCTTTG
This sequence comes from Theodoxus fluviatilis, assembly GCA_034096865.1. Taxonomy (NCBI): domain Eukaryota; kingdom Metazoa; phylum Mollusca; class Gastropoda; order Cycloneritida; family Neritidae; genus Theodoxus; species Theodoxus fluviatilis. Next base: position 54,630 of record JAWQFJ010024428.1, on the reverse strand, counting down.
GAGTAGTCTTGCATGACCTAGTTGCTAGGATGGCATTTCTCTAGCAGAAATTTCGAGACCAGCATTTACTTCGAAGACTTACTTCCCGACTGTGGGAAAGAGTGCGGGCTCCCTCAGAAAATAAAGTGGCTGTTTACAGAGGTGGTGTGCTCTCATTCCTACCCAGTGGTTTTCACCCTCGCACCATCTACAAAATGCACTCTCAGTAGCTTGAATACGTTCATCTCAGTTGTCTCTACAGTACATGTGAGTCTCTTGAAATGATGGAGTGGACAATACTGGAATTTGTAGTTGGTTAAAAAATGCCAGGAACCGAAACACACATCATGAAACATTATCGTCTTTGGGCAGGTCGTTTGGTCAGAATGGAAGAAGACTTGTTGTCATGTTTTTCGTACTGAGTTTGTCGATGGAAAACGAAGGGCTGGATAACATCTCAGTCCCTCTGAAGACTGCCTTCAAACGCCTTTCAAGGCAAGTGAAATCCACACAACCCGCTGGGAAAATGGGGCCCCTGACCGCACTTCTTGGAGATCCCAGACGAAAGTGGTTGTCAAACCCTTCGAAAATCAATATTCGCTTGTCATCGGGGACAAATTATTAAAATGTGAGACCCCGCGGCGCCCATTAATGTTGACCCAGGCGTAGGCTTCCGCCGTTGCGCCCACGTTTTGGGCATCTAGGTTCCGACTCCAGACTCCACTCCGAACTATATTGACGTCAACCCCGGAAGTTGTCATCAGCCTACCATGGTTTGCGTGTGCCTTTGGCTGTGTGTGTGCGTGTGAGTGTGTGTGTGTGTGTGTGTGTGTGTGTGTGTGTGTGAGTGTGTGTGTGTGTGTGTGATGTGTGTGTGTGTGTGTGTGTGTGTGTGTGAGTGTGATGTGTGTGTGTGTGTGTGTGTGTGTGTGTGTGTGTGTGTGTGTGTTTGTGTGCCTCTGTGTGTGTGTGTGTGTGTGTGTGATATATGTGTGTGTCTGTGTGTGTGTATGTGTGTATTTGTGTTTGTGTGTGATTGTGCGTTTGCATGCGTGCATGTGAATGCACGAGAGAGAGAGAGAAAGAGAGAGAGAGAGAGAGAGAGAGAGAGAGAGAGAGAGAGGAACGGTGGGACAGAGACATAGATAGAGAGATACAGACAGGCAGGCAGGCATGCGGCAGGATGGCAGACACAGAGAGAGGACAATAAGGGAATCAGCTACGTCATTTTCTCCGGCTCTTTGCTGTAATGCAATATGCGAATTTTACGCATGCTGAAGTTGGTTCATTAGAGTACTTGCAACTACTGACGATTACAGTAATTGCAACGACATTCACGCATCACAAGCAGTCATGACCGACGTCGTAATGTCATACCTGAGGATGTGAGCGAGTTTTCGCGTCAACTAAAGTGACTCGAGTCGAACCGGAGGTCGCAAAAACTCGGTACGGTACGACCGGAGTGACGTCACCGGTTAACCAAAGTTCAACCTTGGCAACAGCGTACGTTCACTTCAGTTCCAAGATGGCTGCCATGGCGAGGTGAGAAACTTCTGCAAATGTTTTTTCACAAAGTTACGGATTGTGAGAACACAATTGTTGTAAATCACTTAACCTTTCAAAAATTAAGGATACTGGGTTGGATACTGTCTTGGTTTTAATGCATTTTATTTTAGCAGTGATGTTTATTTTGGGAAGAAATGAGGTCAACAGGAGTTTGGGTGCGATTTCTGACTGTCAGTGTCAGCAGGGCAGGGATAAAAACCACGCTCCCCCCCCCCCCCCCCCACCCCCACCCCCCCGCCCCCCTCCCCAATCGGCCTAAATACATCCCAGCACAGCTTGCTTCTAATTTCATTCAAATTTCAGCCCCAAAACTCAACAGTAAATTCGCAACACATCAGCCAAGGCTGTCGCCATTTTGTTGCCTGGGTTGCGACTGGACACAACTGAACAGCGTTTCCGCGAAGAAAATAACCAGACATGCGCAGTGACCCTACCGTAGCTAACCCAGGTTCCTCGCGAAAACTCGCTAATTATTACATAACCTGAGTACTAATTAGTAAGAGGACAACGGACCTGCAACTAATCACCATTTTATACTCTCTTTCAAAAGACAGCTTGAGAACAATAACTGCTTGAGCCATTACTGCACCAGGAGATGCGTTTGGGTCTTCTAAACAACTCGACATTCTCACAACCTGTAAACTGGATCGCAAGTTAAAGGTGGCCCTTAACTAGGCGAGTCATCGCCCCGCGAACCTAATTCAGAGAGATCGGCAAACTAGGTTCGGAGAGATCGGCGAACTAGATTCGGAGAGATCGGCGAACTAGGTTTGCATGTCCCAGTTTCTTAACATGGAATAGCCTAACTTTCCCTGTCCGTCACTCTGATTCCATGTCCCAGTTCAAAACCTCCCTCAAGACACACCTGTTCCGGTCAGTCTTTCCTGACGAGCAGTGAAGTGCTTCACAAGGCGCCTCTTTTATGTTTCGTGTTTTGTTTACTGCCTGCTACTTTATTAATTGTATTGTATTTAATTTTTCTTTTATTTCAACTGTACAGTGTGCGAGTGTTAGAATGCTTTGTATGAGTGTAGACTTTCTCATTGTAAACGCCATGAGCTTGACTATTAGGGAAGGTATGTGCGTAGAAATAGTCTGTATTATTATTATTATTATAACCAAACGAACTCTCGGCACGCGAACGAAGTTTGGAAGGATCGGCGAACCTGAGGCAGGTTTTCCATTACCACGACACGCAAGCCAAGGGCCATCCAAAACACGTTTCTTTTTCTTTCTTTTTTGTGATTTCTGTAAATATGCAGGAGTCGGTATCGAAATAGGGACCAAAAATGGCAGCGTCTGGTGTTGGAAACGGATTTATTATAAGAATTTGCTGATTAGATGTTGCCAATGATTTCAGCAATCCCTTTTTTCCCAAACAGGAAACGCCTTTTCATCGCCTTTGCTAGCATATCATAGTCCTGGGAAACCGGCCTCGTGTTTGAGGTTCCCAACCTTCGCTCTGGTTGGCTGGTCAGAGACAGTTCCGTCGTGCCTGGAGACTTGTTGTTTTCTGTATCACAAACTTAGAGAGCATTCTGAGAACGCAAACGTCCGCCATGGAAGTCACATTTTCTCTTACATGGCCTGCATTATTCAGGCAGGATGTTCTGCTAGCCAGGCCTGACGTCACGAAGTTCAGTTCCTTTTATCGCCTACTGGCGGTCTCTGAGTGTGAAACGCATGCACCGGCGTCATCAATTGCCTCACATCATAAACTTCATGATGCACGATATAAAAATACATATTCATGGTTTAAATTTCATAACTACATGGGGAAAAAACCTCCAAAATTTGATAGATTGATTCTTGGGTAAAACCCTGAACGTGCACACAATTTTATCTGAATGTGTTTTGAATATTTTGTGTTGTTTGCCGAAAAATGAACTAACGAACGAACGAACGAACTCCCTTGGCGAAGCTTTTAAACGAATGTTGTCTGCCTTTTTAAAACTTGGGTTTGCATGCAATGCGCTCATCATTCGTGCCGTTGAAAAACGAAGGTCAGTGTTGCCTTCCTCTTGCGATTTTTTCCCTTGCGTCATCTTATTCGGCCTCTGTTGCTCCATTTAGAGCAGGAAGTCAAGCAAAATCTTCTTTGTCGCGATCTACGGGGGAAGCCATTTTGGTTTGGTTTGACTGCCTCAACTTCAGCTTCGTTCGGACAGCGAAGGTATGCATATCATTACAGTCAGTGACGTATGCATATCATTGCAGTCAGTGACGTATGCATATCATTGCAGTCAGTGACGTATGCATATCATTACAGACAGTTAAGAAGCAAAACCTCGTTTCGTTCGAACTACCGGACTCCGAACAAGTTTGCAGGCGATGTATGTGCGATGTTAGACCTAGTTCTCCTTACGTCAATGAAATTGTAATAAAATTACCACCTGCATGAATACAGACTGTTACATCTGGGGAGTCTATATGATGCCTAGCAACAGTTTTGCTAAAAATGCACTTAGACACATAGCTATTCAATTTCAATCAATAACGTTCAGATTGCATTTCTCAAATGCATAATGCAGTTGAGACGATATGAGTTAGGTGTGCAACTTGGTAGACACCTGTCTAGATTGGCAGTCTTCATTTGAGAGATAAGGTGTTGAATAATGAGTTGCTCATAATCGCATGGATACCCAAGGTTTCATCCTTCACACCGCGTTACAAAAAGTTGTTTTCACGTTGGGCAGCTGTGGAAGCTTCTGCTTCTCTGTGTATGGTTTCCCTCTGTGGGTTGGTGGTTAGAATTGATCCAGCACATCTCTCCACGCGATTTGTAAGAGGCCAATAAATGGGACACATTGACGATGTGCACTTACTCTAGACTATTCGTGATTTTCGTGCTTAATGGCCTTGCATAGTCTACAAAGGCTGATTGACCGTAAAACTCCATCAATCTATTCATCCATCCATCCATCCATCCTTCCATCCATCCTTCCATCCATCCATCCATCCTTCTATCCATCCATCCATCCATCCTTCCTTCCATCCATCCATCCATCCTTCCATCCATCCATCTATCCATCCATCCATCCATCCATCCTTCCATCTATCCATCCATCCATCCATCCATCCTTCCATCCATCCATCCATCCATTCATCCGTGTGTGTGCGTGTGGCACGTATAGTAATATTCAAGATATTGTTGATTCAAAAACTTCCCATTAAACAACGAACGGTTTCCCCCTATAGTTTGTACCTTGTATACAAAAGAAGTTATGACTGACCAAAAAAAGTGGCAATAACTTTTGTGGTCATTTTCTATTTGCCCTGGAGCATGGCGAATATACCTGGACGACATGATGTTTGTAGTCAGCTGGTCAGCTTTTTCATGTAAGCAACAAGCTCGAGTTTCGATTTCATTTTCCCAAACGCGATAACAAGGCAATTTCCGCTCGGCCAATTTCGTCCGACTTCGCTTTCTTATGATTTTCCCTTCGGTAATTTCCGTTAGCACAGAGATATACATAGCTGCAGCGCGATAGTCACTTGGCAAGTTTTAGAGCAAAGCGAGAACGTGGAGGATTCAATGCAATGGGAAATATAACCTATATATTTAGTTTATTTTTTTTGCAAACTTATGTTGTGTGTCAATAAAGCATCCTCTCTCTCTCTCTCTCTCTCTCTCTCTCTCTCTCTCTCTATCTCTCTCTCTCTCTCCCTCCCTCTCTCCCTCTCTCTCTCTCTCTCTCTCTGTGTCTCTCTCTGTCTCTCTCTGTCTCTCTGTCTCTCTGTCTCTCACTCTCTCTCTCCCTTCCCCCCTCCCCTCTCTCTCTCTGTCTGTCTGTCTCTCTCTCTCTCTCTCTCTCTCTCTCTCTCTGTCTCTGTCTCTCTATCTCTCTCTCTTCCTCAGACACGGAAGCGCCCTGAGATATCGCCAGTCAGGCAGAAGTAAGGAGGGAAAGACAACTGTTACCACAGGCATGGACATTGTCAGTAGGGTCTACAGCAGGAGTGAGCGTGCCAAAGTTATTCAAGAGCATCGTCACTTGTGTCCTTCGTGCATACCTCCTCCACAGGAGACTGCGTGACGTCACAACACCGAGAACAGTCGTCTTGGTTGCTTTCTTGTCGCGTTTGGGAAAAGAAAATCAGCGCCCTGGGGCCCTCTGGCCCATTTCCCGTTGCCTCTAATGCTTAGTAGGACAGAGCGCACTGGGGCTCTCTGGCCCATTTCGCGTTGCCTCTAATGCTTAGTAGGACAGAGCGCCCTGGGGCCCTCTGGCCCATTTCCCGTTGCCTCTAATGCTTAGTACGACAGAGCGCCTCGGGCGCTCGCCTTATACAACGCTGGCCTGCCTAAATCACTCCTCTGCGTTCCAAGCAAAACATTGACTCTTCATGCGGTGGTCCTCAAGTCTTACCTGATGTTTTTTTCCCATTGATGTTTTTGGCCGACGAGTAGTGGTCGAGAATGATTTCAAAAGGACAGACATCCAATGTCAGGTGATATGCTCTCGAGTATTTGTTCGAAGATCAACTGTTATTACTACCTCCGACGGAATGTAATTGCTCTGCATTTAGTTTTCGATAGTATAGGTAGGACATTATGATTAACATGGAAAGCTTTTGCAGCAAGGCAGCCAACGTCTAATGATGTCGACTTACTTTACATTGTTAAATAAAGGTATGGGTGTTCTGTTCAATATTGCGGCTTTTTCAGCCATTGATGGGTGCTCAAACCGCATACATCTTATCACACCGACACCATCTCAACTCCGGGGTAGCCTGCAATCAGGCTGCGGAGGAACGCGCCAAAGTTAGCTTTCACAATGTTTTCACAAGATATACGGCCTGAACAAATATGACCACAAGTATTGCTTGGAGGTGTAAACTTCCCTGTTTTAATGAAGGATGAAACGTTTCAATAACAGCCGTCCTTCGGTTTACTCACTCTACGTCCCAAACTTTTTATATACATATATACCTATCCATAATATATTGGTTGTTCGTTCGTTTGCTCGCTCGCTCGCTCGCTGGTTTATTTGTTCGTTCGCTCTTTCGTATATTCGTACATTAGCTTGTTCGTGCGTTTGTTTGTTCGTCCGTTTGTTCGTTTTTACACATGCATTAGGGTAACGGATTTCTGTGACATGACACACACACAAAAGTGAACTTGATCACGTGCCAAGACTGTCACTTCCATTTGATGACGTCTGTAGAGTATTTTTTGTGTGGCCAATTAGCACGGACACTTTTTGTGCTTCTTGTTCAAGTGGTCTTGGTTTTCACCTTCTGGAATTTCAACCTCTTTTTTCCTGCTGTCGAGGCTCCCCGTGATCCCCTGGGAGCTGCGCTATGCAGTTAGAGTTTCGAACCTTTCCTCTTTCGACTATCTGGAGAACCTTGCATTTCCGCTGAGGTCACGTTTGCGGGGATTGATCTATTGATGCATGTGTCTCATAGCTGAAGCATGACAACTCACTGTTATGTGGCATCTGCAAAGCAGACTCAGACACTTAACAAAAATGTTTTATTAGTGTACGCAAAAGCCAAATCTTTTGAGAGCCTTTTTTCTGCCTTCACACTGAAGTACTTTTAGGAAGAAGCCATGTCGTAGCAGATCTCAACTGGTCGAG
>JAWQFJ010024428.1:27500-42500 GCA_034096865.1 Theodoxus fluviatilis | reverse complement strand
CGCGTCACGTGGACTGCAACTCTCTGGCGTCTCGTGACGTGCGCACGTGCATGTATGAGCGTGGCTGCATGCTGTTCCGAGCAGACTTTAGGATGCTCATTTTCTGTTCCCTGACCTGCCACAACGACATCAACTACTGCGAAAGCAATCCCTTCAGAAGGATGCGCAGGAACGGTATGGCCTCGACTGCTTGATTCAGTTCTCTCAAGGTGGAATGTGCATCCGTCGGTCTGTAGGAAACGGGCGCCCCTGAAAGTTGTGCACTTTGGTTTCTTCAAATAAATCCATTGTCAATGTCACAGTTTTATGTTTTCTTCGGTCACTGATGCGTTGTTGTGGTAACCCTGTCTCACGAGAAGTCAAAATGACAGCTCTTCTACAAATTGTATTGTTTTGCCCAGTGGTCGAATCGAGCTCAGTCCTTGAGAACACCATGCCTCCCTAAATAAATAAAAAAAACTGCTGTGAAGTTTTTACAACTGTGGTCTTTCTCTTTCTGTGGAATATGATTTAGTTACTGTAAATCTTCTTCTTTCTCTGATTAATTGTTTTATCTCATTTAGAACTGATGGTCGTTTTGTTTTCTCGTTTGATTTTCGGGGAGAAAAGTTATACTGGGGTGGACTCCACGACGAAGTGTACCAGAATGTCACAAATTTCATCCTAGTGTTTGAAAATTGCTATCCTACCTTTTCCACCCTCATTTATGTAAACTGAAAGCAAGACGCATATTTTGTCAAGAATAGATACTCGTTCCAACAGAAGCACTGTTCTTTGGTTTACATTTTGATCGTTCACTTATTAAAGCACTCCTTTTGATCGTCACAGAACGTCGTTTTTGCTTTTAAAATATGCATTTTTATATGAAAAGTATCAATTGTCCTGTAGATGAATGAAATTAGCGACCTTCTAACTTTCCGTACTTGCATCAATAGATAAATTTCAAGAGCACCCGATGAAACTCGTGACGACTAACGACAAGAGGTTAATTGGATTCCTGATATAAACCTTTGTCTGTGCACAAAAAGGAAGGCTAAGCTGTCTGAAAATGATACAATCCTTCAGAAAATATGGATGCTCATTACTGCTATTTGCAGACGTTAAGCATCGTAAGATAGGAAATGAATATTGTATTTTCTCTTGCAATAAGAAGAGACGAAAATAAATTGGAACATTTTTGGCTCGTAGAAACCTATTAAAGAAACAAAACAAAGGGGGAATAGTATCACAATGTAAAAACATAATTGTCGGTCTCATCGAATATTTCATATTCAGTTATGAAGTTTGGACTAACAATCTAAATTTTCTTTTTGAACCATACTGCACAGTAGACGCCTGTGTTTTTGACTGCTTACAAAGTCAGTCGAAATAAGAATCAACGAGTATGCCCTTATGTTTGCCCATTAAGCCTGTGTCAGATGAGATAACCCGAGCTCTACTTGCCAGGGCGTTATTTCACCAACGATCAATGCTCTCGACTCAGGTTCTAGAGCTATTATTATTCGTATGTCTACAAACGTCCTGCCAGAATATTAATTTTGTTTACAGTGGTCTGAGATCTCTCTCAACTGATGAAACAATCGTTTTGACTTTTGCTTTACGTGCTTTTGGCGAACACTAACATGAGCTTCACAGAAACAGCGCTGAGGCAAGACTAGAAATGCATATTATATGTGTTTGACATGTACGACGTATCAACGACAGAATGAAAGTACAAAGGATGAAAGTATGAATTCCTAATAGACTGGTTACTGAACAAAAACAAGCATGTTTTCTTCAACGGGATTTATATTAGAAATTGAAGTGGCGATAAATGGTTTTGTCGTTAAACGGCATCCTTTGCAATGCATGAATGAACACTGAGTCTTTTCAAATTCAATATGTCGCCAGGGATATTTTCGCCGAAGGAGAAAGATCACAATACCCCTCACATGTTTGAAAACAAGAGCTCTGGTTCGTGATTTACTCCATGACTATGAATTACATATTACAGAGCACCCATCTCCATTCGAAGTCACACAAGGACTATTTTCCCCTAAACACACACAGGTATTCTGAAAATAAGCATAATTTCCTACCCTATTGTTTTAGCGACTTTCGTATTCAGTCTTTCTTAGTATCCTAACTAGTGTTACCGTGTTACATCTATCCAAACTAACAGGACGCCTTCAATACTTGCTTTTCTACAATTGTCTAAAACAAGGGTAATGCCACACGTTCGTTATCACGATTTTCATGCTATTATTTTTTATCATCGCGAACTCATAACCGAAGTAAACATAAATCACCTCCTAACCCCCCACCTTCCCAATGCCCATAAGTGAAATCTACCACGATTTGTAACGTGCATTCTAAGAGGAACGTACACGTGTAAACTTTCTGTAAATGGTGTTCACATGGTCCAAACTCTTGTCAAAATGTGATGGATGGAGTGATGATTGAATTGACACAAAGGCAAAAGACACTAGTGTTTCATTCGAAAACTGAAACATGTCCACGAACATACGATCTGGTTTGAAGTGCAAAAAGCACAGAGAGTGATGAATTAGATACGGTTTCCAGTGAAGATGGTGCAGGAATCTTTCACACTATCCCTGGATATCGGACCCCGAAGATGAATGGGTTTACTTAGGATTTTTAACGCATTTATTCTACGCTGGAAGTTGTTAAGTGCGGTTTACTTTCTATTTATTATTTAAGAAGATCCCTATTATGAAACACCAATCTATGTATAGCATGTAGTTAATGCATGGCAGACAAATAAAGTCATCTCCAGAGCATTGGATGTTTTATATTTTGACACATATGCAAATGAAAGGTGCTTTTGTTTTGTCTGAGAACAACTGACATTGACATGTATGAATGGCCTCTTCGATGTGTAAGCTTGAGCAATGGCACAGGGTCATCCCAGCTGCAAGTTGAACGATTTCAGTTGGAAGAGCCTCTAGCATTGGTGATCCGCTCGAACGATGAAAGAGTAAGAGACCATTTAGAATCAGATTGTTTCCTGCGCTTGATCATCGGTCGTGGCTGATCTGAAGAGACAAAACTTGCGGGTCCCACCAGCAAATAGTTTACCAACGGGCTGCTCTCTGTCAGTGTCAGTAAGGAAGAACTGCCACTGTCTGGACGGTCGACGTTGCCCTTGCATCCACATCTTACCTGTCCGTCTATACGCTTCCCTGGCTTCCGTCATTTCCTTCAGCCTCTCTGTGTGCTTGTGTGTTTGTATGTATATGTGTGAACGTGCATGCTTACGTGCGTTCGTGCGTGCGAGCTTGGGTGCGAGTGTGTGTGCGTGCGTGCGTGTGTGCGTGCGTGCGTGTGTGCGTGCGCGCGTGCGTGCATACGCGCGCGTGTGTGTGTGTGTGTCTGCATAAAGGTAAAGGTGGTCTTTTTCATATTGTGACTTTCCACACCTCAATGGGTGCTCAAACCGTACATTTTACCCTTAGTCATCGGGCTACATCTTTCATCATTCCAACACCATCTCAACTCCCTAGGGAGCAAACAATCAGGCTGTGGCTGAACGCACCAACATTAGCTTTCAGAATTTTCCAGCTCATCCCTGACAGGTACCCGTTTTTATTCCTGGGTGGGGAGAAGCAATGCGAGTAAAGCACCTTGCTGGCGAATGCAACTCTAGGATCCTCCAAGCAGCTTGGAACACTGCACCCACTAGCCGCATACAACTCCAGGTTAAGCGCGCGCGCGTGCGTGCGTATGTGCGCAAGTATTTAATTTGTCCGGATGGGTCACCTGCAGCTACCTCTCTGCAGCGGCCTGAGTGAAAGCAATCTGTTCTGTTGACTCTGAAGTGAACCCTGCATTCGTGAGTTTCACAACGCAAAGGATCATAGCCATGAAGAAACCCCTCCCAGCTGCACAAGTTCCTCATTAAGAAATTCTGACAAATGTAACAGCATGCAACATTTGCTGAAGACAATGCATGCATGGGCACATTAAGACAAGAAAGATGCTTCAATGAGCAGCATAACGCCACCTCTCAGCGTGACGCGAAACATTCTGTAGACAGACAGGATTCGACAATCACTCGATAAATGCCCAGTTTTAATTTAATGTCTGCTCCATACACTCTCTTTAATTGGTGTAAATTAGGAAATATTGGCTCTACTGTAATCTTAGTCTCCTGCATGCAGTGGCGTCGGGCGTGTCCTTCCCGTTGCTGCATCATTTGTTCGATTGCTTGTATCCTTGCCATCCCTCCGTCCAAAGTCCGCCCGTCTCTCTGTGTACCTGTGTAACACCTTAATTCTCGTTCCAGCCACGCCTGCCTCCTATTTCCCCTCCCGTTCCTCCTGATATCGCCTTTTCTGTGGCCAAGCGATCACAGCATCTGACCAGCAGCCACCTGTGGCTGACGGGTGCGATGTTCGAAACTGCACAGACCCTAGAGTCGCATCCTCGGGCAAGAGTTTCACCCACATCGCCTCTCTTACCGAGGATTGAAACCGGTCACCGGGGGTGAACATCCCCAGAAATAGGTTTCTTAGAAAAAGAAGAGAAATAAAGATGATGATGATGATGATGATGATGATGATGATGATGATGATGATGATGATGATGATGATGATGATGATGATGATGATGATGATGATGATTCTCGTCCAACTCTGTCCTCTGCTCGGCTGTTTATTTGAATGTGCCAACTCAACCCATCCCGCACCACACCCCTCCCCATCTCCCCCGCTTTTACATGCCAGTCCCGACTGAGTAATTGCTACTCTGCAGGCCTGTTCTCTACATTTGCAACCCTGTTCTTCTTTTGTCCGTTCGTCCATCCGTTTGTGCGTGCGTTTGTGTGAGTGTGTTTGTATGTACGAGTGTCTCAGTGAGCGTGTCTGTCTATCTGTCCGTCCGTCTTTCTACCTGCCTGCCTGTCAGTCAATCTGTCTGTCTGACAGTGTGTGTGTGTGTGTGTGTGTGTGTGTGTGTGTGTGTGTGTGTTTGTGTGCGTGTGTGTGTGCGTGCGTGCGTGTGTGTGTGTGTGCCTGTCTACCTGCCAGTTGGAAATGTGAACATGCGCAACATTTGGCGATGCGATTATCTAGTTCCCAATCCTAACTACAAACAGGAAACTCGATAGTCGACGCAGGGAACTGATTGGAAAAATGACACCAAGTAGAAACCTGATTGACATACATTTTAATGGACTCAAAAAAGCTGGCGTATATATTGCAATAGTTGATTCGTCAAAATATTAACATGTACAACTGTTCATAGCTAAAATATGCCACCTTTCACATTGCACTAACCGAATCACAACAACCAATGCATCTACAATTTAACAGCGAGACTACAACTTCACATTAGCAATCCCAGGGTATACCTGTAGGTACTCGGTACTAGATCAAATGAATGTCTCATTAGCATACATATCCGGTATTAGGTCACATGACAGCCGCATTAGCATGACCCAGGAAATACGCATGCGTTACGCAGGTTAATGAATGCCCCACTGCTGGAATGGGTCCAGGATTTGAGATTCTCTACGCGATGGGTAGAACCGGACATAGTGAAGAATCAACAAGCTTTAAATGTCGGCCTTCATCCGCTATTACAGTCTTTGTTCATAGGCTCGTACACCACAACAAAGATAACATAACCACTCCAGTCTCCGACACAGCTAAAAACCGTGATACACAAATATAAGCAAAAGAACACTAAATATTGCAGAGCGCAAATATAAACACTTGACCCAAACGGAGCACCCGACAGTTTGCCCCCCTCTGATTACACGTCAATACATCGGAACTAAACACCAGGCCAAGTCGAATAGGTCAGCACCTGGCCACGAAGACGACGCCTAGACAACTATACAGTGTAACATGAGATAACACAATCTGTACAAAACCCCCAAAATAACAACGGTAGTTTGAGGGCAAGTATGATGCACGCCATAATTACCAACAGTGATTCTCCGCTCAATTATGATTTCTATCGGCGTGTATATAATCATGACAAAAATGTTACCAATGTCAGCAATTTGGCAATTTTGATATTTTAGTTTTTGTTGATGCACTTACATGACTGGTGGAACAGTGTGCACAGTCATGACTAGAGCACCTAACAGCGCCCCTTGCACCCAACATTCATGAGGCATTTCTGCAGGCCAAAAAAATTCGTCAAAATGATTTATATCGACTGGTCTCAACACAGTTTAAATCCGCCAGCAGATCCAGATTCGTCATGACTATTCCATCTCTAAAGCGCAAACGACTACAAGTTACGTAACAAAAGTTCATGCCATTGATCAGTTCTAAACTAATTTCACCAAAGCTAAATGTCAAAAAACGTTTATAATTCTGAACACACTGGCCTTCTTGGTTGCTACCATCCCATTTTCAGTATCTGCCTTTTAGGAACATACTACTGTGGACTATGGAAGCGGTGGAGATAAACCCAGTCTAAGTGACTGGTAAATATCACTTCTTATATATAGCACCATGTTTAAAACGTCAGAGATGTTCATTAATACATGTATTTACTACATCTTGTAAGCTCACGGGATTTAAGAATATAATATAGAAATAATTTCAAAGCGCGTCCACAGGGTACATGGTTCAACAAAGTATATTTTATGTAGAAATGTCCTGTAACAAGTTACATTTATACAGTAACAATATCAATAAACTTTTAGATAAGTCATAAGGCAGATTTTTTAAACTCATACACGGTTGAAAGACGGCAGCTATATACCTGTCTTAAAAGTTTTAAAAGAGCTTAGAAAATGACAATGCACGATAAATAATAAGATGAGAACATCACATACATAAGACTGGTCGAAGGTGTTTAAACATGTGTTTTGATTAATATTCACAAAAGCCATTAATGCTGGAGGGCACTCCGAGGTACATTTTGCAAAACACTTCTTGCAAAAAATATCGAAGCGACCCGGGTAACATACTCATATTTCTGGCCATCCCTTTGCCGGAATAAATGAGCTAATAAGTCCTAAAACAACAACTATAAAAAGGATCTCAATGCCGTCGGTTCCATGTGTGTGCATAAGTTTGACGTAAATATATTCGTGCGTGCGAGTTGGTCCGTCCATAGCTTCTAAATGTACCAATGTGCTTCGTCCGCCTCCCCTGCCCGTGAGTGAGTGAATGGTTCTAAGTGTACACATCTGCGAAGTAAATCGGCAAACTATCCTTCTGTGTGTCGTTCTTCATCTGTGTTTGTTAGTATGTTAGTATGCGCCTGTGACCTTATGTTTAAACTGTGTGAGAGACCCTGCACGAGTCATCTTTATGTTTATGCATTTGTCTGCTATACGTCTGTAAAAACGTACTTGCTTGTTTGTGCATCTGTAATTCAATGAGTCCATCTCTCTCTCTCTCTCTCTCTCTCTCTCTCTCTCTCTCTCTCTCTCTCTCTCTCTCTCTCTCTCTCTCTCTCTCTCTCTCACACACACACACACACACACACACACACACACACACACACACACACACACACACACACACACATATATATATTACAATACTTTTATATCTAGTCGCAACAAGGCGACAAAGCAGAACATCCAATAAAAAGACACATTCCGAGGCATCTCTCCCTCCTTAACTCGACAAAACTTCTGTCATCTTTTCATGCACAGCTAAGACTTTTATCGCAATAGTTCACAACATACAATAATTAAACATGTAAATGTGTGTGTGTGTGTGTGTGTGTGTGTGTGTGTGTGTGTGTGTGTGTGTGTGTGTGTGTGTGCGTGCGTGCGTGTGAGCGTGTGTAAGGTTATAGCGAAACACTTTGGCTAGTCATATAGTGACACTGGCATTTGAAAACCTACAAATCAGACACCAAGTACAGCAGTTAAGTATAAGGCAAATACAACCCATAGCGAATATTTGATCGCATCTGTATTCAACAATAGCAGCAACAACAAGGAACTTTCAATCTTTAGTTGTTACGTTCCCATTAATTTTCATTTAAATAATCCATGAACAGAAGACTGTCTGCTACAAAACAAAACCCACCAAACAACAGCATAGACATTTTGCAAGGACATACAACCTTGAAAGCCATTTTCAGTCGTAACAAGTTGTGATTTATTCATCATCGGAAGAGCTGCATCTAAAGCACTCTCCGTTTGACGGTGGTTTTGTGAATCTTTGATGTCTCTCTTCATGTGACAAGTGTCACGCTCGCTTTGCTGACCATGAACCTTGACAACAATGCTGCTTAGTTTAATAAGGCGAGATTAATTCAATATTGTCGTCCCATTTTTTTTGAAGACTCCAGTTTTCAGCCTTCAGCGCCAGCCTCACTTAAGTCACAGGACTCACTGTATCCAGAAGCTCTGGGAAGGGGCTGTCAAGTTCAGTAATTGCCTCCATCTCTTCCATGAAGGTCACAAACAACAACAACAACAACAACAATGCGATATCCACACGTCACAGCCCAGCCGTTGTCGCCGAGGCAACGAAGCGCATTTAGTTTTCCTTCAATACCAGGCTCACACATCTGTTGGGAACAAAAGAAAGGAAGAGATAATGAAAGAGAAAGAGAGAAAAAAGAAAGAAAGAAAGGAAAAGAAAAAAGTTTGACCATTTTTCGGGGAAGATGAAGAGGCAGGCTGATTCAAAACCTGATCACGTGATGGTGAGCATACGCGTGAAGGATTCAAAGGTCTCGAAGGTCATACCCGGCGGGACCAGCATCGCCCAGTGGCCGAACTTGATGGCAGTGCGCACGTTGTCTGCGCAGTCGTCTAGGAGGAGGACTTCCTGCGCGCGTATGGCCAAGTGATGCTGCCGGTAGATGGCGGTGAGGACAGCCACCAGGTGGGGCTGCTTTCCCAAGGTGCACATGTCCATGCCATGGCCCTGAAGCAACTCAGGAGAGCTGCACTGGATGATGCAGCTTCGCCACTCGCTGTGCAGAACAAAAAGACAGGGAAGAAGGCACTGAGTCATGCAGAGTGAGACTGTCCAAGGAGCATTTTCTACTTGTCGTGGTCTATGGTGAGAAGGAGAGAGACTGAGAGGAAGGGAAAGAAAATCATGGTTGGCTCACACGCGCGCGCTCACACGCACACACACACACACACACACACACACACACACACACACACACATACACGGAGGAGGGGGGAGGGAGAGGAGAGAGAGAGAGAGAGAGAGAGAGAGAGAGAGAGAGAGAGAGAGAGAGAGAGAGAGAGACAGAGTGAGGAGAGAAAATGAGTGAGTGAGAGTTAGAGAGTGATATGAGAGAGAGAGAGAGAGAGACATACAGACAGACATATTGGAAAGAGAGAGGAGAGAGAGAGAGAGAGAGAGAGAGAGAGAGAGAGAGAGAGAGAGAGAGAGGGGGGGGGGGGCAGGCAGGCAGGCAGACAGACAGACAGGCAGGCAGACAGATAGGCAGACAGGCAGGCAGGCAGGCAGAGAGACAGACACAGAGACAGACACAGAGACAAAGACAGAACAGAAACAATGTGTAATCAATATCAATCAACAAACTGAAACAATAAGAGGCAACAATGTTTGGTGTTTTAATCCTACTTTGCTGTGTTGTTAGTCGTGAGCAATGATATTGACAACAACAATAATGACGACGACGATGACAAATGATATTGATAATATATTTCAAATACTATTCACTATGTTTTTGAATGAATGTTATGCAGAAAAGATATGTTGGAATTTAGATGCAAAAGTAAATATTTCATATCTGTACGTTTAGATGTTAAATTCGCTCAGTTTTACATGACTACGCTTAGATGCAATACTTCGTAGATATATACTCCCAGGTCCACAAATGCTCTTTTGCGCATCATACCACAAACAAGTACAGATACAGATAAACAGCCAAACAGCACGCGAGCTCAAACCCTATACACTCGTGTGCGCACGCACGGAACCTGCGTTAAAGTGACGCACTTGCAAATGCGCGTGCGCAAAACACACACACATACACATGCACGCACACATAGGAACAACGTAAATATTCACTGAAATATTGAGAGTCTAATGACACAATTTAAGAGCAGTGTCTAACTACCGGATCTAAAACATATGCACACCGTAAACTCTCTCTCTCTCTCTCTCTCTCTCTCTCTCTCTCTCTCTCTCTCTCTCTCTCTCTCTCTTTCACACGCGCGTGCGCGCGCTCAAACGCACACACGCACATCACACATACACACACTCTCTTTCCCTATTTTCATACATGGGTTACATAAGTAACGTTCGGCAAAAACAGCGGCAGATGAGGGGAAAACAGCGTCTCCTTGGCGAAAGTATAAATGGCATGGACAGGTCACATCGAGACACGGGTATAACACGGAGCGGCAAGTCAGCACGTAAGGAAGCAATTAATAACTTGCAATTCTTGACTTTGAAAGCTCCGATGAGACCGACAGATGGAAGTGAACAAAGCAGTTTGAGTTGATGGAATAGCGCATCTCGTCCCCTCTTACGTTGGTGTTCTCACCTTTGATGTTCGCTGCCTCGTCCCCCACCCCACTCCACTCCCTCCTCGCCTGTTCAAAGAGCAACTACGGTATGCCTTTGACCATTAAATGTGTGCAAAAGTGTATGTAATGACCAGAAATTGCCCCCTAGTCCGTGTGTGCATGTGTGTGTGTGTGTGTGTGTGTGTGTGTGTGTGTGTGTGTGTGTGTGTGTGTGTAAGCGCGCACGTACACATGAGAACCCAAAAAGTTGCCATCTCTGGGACTCTATGCTTCGCACTGGGAGTGAAATGGGCACTAGACTGCGTCGACACTCCTGCAAAGAGGGAGGGAGGGAGGGAGGGAGGGAGTTTTACGGCCTATCAGCCGTTATAGGCTATGTAAGGCCATTTCTCGCGATAACCTATTTAAAGTAAGAGTAAGATCAGTCAAGTTACGATGTCCCTAGTTATTCGCCTCTTACGAATAACTTAGGGAGACGCGGTGGGTCAATTCTTGTAAGACCCAACCCACAAGGGGAGCATGCACGGAGAGATTCGGAGCAACCATTGCACATCGCCGTCACTCTACAATACAGCACATTACACGTTAAAACAATGCAATAAAACACAACAGTATGCAACACTACACAACGCAGTACATAAATGCACTACGACCTGTCACGATGGGACACAACGCCTTGTTACGATACGACACGAATCAGTCCTCACTAACGGGACGGATTGAGCGTGTCGTCACGGGGAGAGAAACGGACTGGTAAACAATACACCCTGGGGAACTAACTGCACGTGTACAGACAATAATTCAGAAATCGCATTTCGCCCTTCTCACTACAGGAAGCAAGAAAAGCATGTACCACACATCGACAGTATTGCCATGCCACCAAACGGCGAGTGGACCGGGCGGACGTCCATCATCCAGGTCACCTCATCAATCGACGGTTTCTCCACCATGAGCACCTCAACTAAAGGTGAGAACAAGTCGACGTTATGACAACATTTCCATTCACAGCCAACACCCACCTTCCCTATGCCCGTGCCAAGTTGCTTTGCACGTTTGTATGGAAAGAGAGGATATTGGATGCGTGTGCCGGATCCGATTCATCGGCCACTAACAACTCAGTGGCTGCGTGCCCACACAGTCTCCCAAGAGAATGACGACGTGATTGGCTCTGGCAGTGCTGGCTTCTGAAAGAGCAGGCCGACCTAATCAAAACGCCAGCATCGTGAGGAGAATCCTTGCCCTTTGACGACATAGCACTCGACAGTCGCATTATGGGCCTCGCACACAGTGTGGGGCACGACGTACCGAGTCCAATAATGAAGCGTGGGGACACAGTAAGCAACGCTGATTGCACCTCTCACAGCTCAATATGCTACCAATGCAAGGCGACGCTGATTGCACCTCTCACAGCTCTATATGCCTTCAATGCAAGGCGACGCCAATATGTCAGTGTCCAGTCGAAGGAAATTAATAAAGTTCCAACATCTCCATTTCATGGGAAAAGCTCCCCGGCGCAAACAATCAAGCGATCGTTAACGATCCATGACCCCGTTATTGAACTCAACTGCCATTTCAATAGCTCTCGCTCGCGCCGGCAATGGTTCATTTGGGTTCAGGAAGCTGCTGCTTATTGTCGGTCTAGTTTTCGCATTGCTGTGGCATTTGTCCTTTTCAATTACCACATGGTATCCTGCATTCTTGAACATTTCAGACGTGCCCTCAATAGGTAGTCTACGGTACTCCGGGTATTCAGAGACCAATCATGAAAATCATGCATTATATATTTTTTAAAATACATGTAATTTCTTTCCCAGAGCTTTCAGCATCGTACAAGCAAAACTGTGGATTTGTACGCAGCTTCATGGAAAATACTGAGAGTGCATTCACTACGGCACTGGAGTTTATAAAAGAGGATCTTGGCAAGGCCATAACATATTTTTTCACCTCTGTATTACAACACTCTGTCCTGAAAGCTCAATGCATGTACTCGATGGTTGGTTGGTTGGTTGGCGTTTTACAGCCTATCAGCCTTTGTAGGTTATGTAAGGCCATAAGCACGCAAATCTTCAGTACAGTTTGGAGTAATCGCTAATCAAGTCACGGTGTCCCTAGTTATTCGTCACTTACGAATCGCGTATGGAAACGCGGTGGGTCAATTTGTCACGTACAGAAATTGTTAATGTTTAATCAGTAATCTGAAAGAATTTCTGTACTTAGATTTATGTGTATTTTTGGGTCATTCTGCATTTAGTTCTGTATGATAACAAGATGTTTGCAATGATGAATTCTAAAGGTTCGGGACAACGTCATGTTTTGGAGAGGGAATGACGTCAACGCAGGTTGCTTTAGAAAAAAAACGTCACCAATAGCGGAGTTGGAGAAGGATTCGAAAAGGAGGGGGGAGCAAAACAGTTGAGTTGGACCAGCAGCAGCAAGAGGATGAGGAGGAGAAAGAGGAAGAAGAAGAGGAAGAAGAAGATGATTGAAGAAGAGGAGGAAGAGGATAGCAGAACCGTCAGGCTACCAGACCGACACCTGCATCCATGAAGAAGATGAAGAAGAGGAGGAAGACGGTTGAAGAAGAAGAAGAGAAAAAGAGATTGCAGAAGAAGAGGACGAAGAAGGATAGCAGTACCGTCAGGCTACCATACCGACGCCTGTATCCGTGAAGAAGAAGACTATTGAAGAAGACGGTGGTAGAAGCACTTCTTTGTGCTGACTCTGATGCTGTGCCAACCGGACAAATAACTTTCGCAGAGGGAGACGCAGAGAGAGAGAGAGAGAGAAAAAAAAAAGTTTCAGGGTGCAAATTTCTTGTCGGCTGATTATACTTGGTTATGCACTATTTTAACCAGGAGCGTGTCATATTTTAACATTGAGTTTTGGGGCTGTCGTTGCATTGTGGTGGGTTTCTTAATTCTTTGTGTAAAGAAGCTTCATAGTTTGGCATTATTTGGTGTGTGTACCTATAATGACAGATATAAATAGTATTGGTTGTTTTCTCTTCTCAGTCCTCAAAGGTTGATGTGTGAATTTTTTTAATGGAGCAATTATTTCTGCAATAGTGAGTGGTAACTGTCATTTCGTACTGAGAGAATTGCTTCTACTGTTCGGAATGCCACAGACATTTTTAGAACAAGCGTATCATTCTGTTATATCAAAATGGGAGATAAGAGACTATTGTCAAAAAAAAAAAGACAAACTAGCATTTGTTTTTTTTTTTGTTCCCGGGTAAGGGGGGTGTCACGTACAGAAATTCTTAATGTTTAATCAGTAATCTGAAAGAATTTCTGTACTTAGATTTATGTGTATTTTTGGGTCATTCTGCATTTAGTTCTGTATGATAACAAGATGTTTGCAATGATGAATTCTAAAGGTTCGGGACAACGTCATGTTTTGGAGAGGGAATGACGTCAACCAGGTTGCTTTAGGAAAAAAACGTCACCAATAGCGGAGTTGGAGAAGGATTCGAAAAGGAGGGGGGAGCAAAACAGTTGAGTTGGACCAGCAGCAGCAAGAGGATGAGGAGGAGAAAGAGGAAGAAGAAGAGGAAGAAGAAGATGATTGAAGAAGAGGAGGAAGAGGATAGCAGAACCGTCAGGCTACCAGACCGACACCTGCATCCATGAAGAAGAAGAAGAGGAGGAAGACGATTGAAGAAGAAGAGGACGGGAAGAAGAAGAGAAGGAAGACGATTGAATAAGAAGAAGGATAGCAGCACCGTCAGGCCACCAGACCGACGCTCTGTATCCGAGAAGAAGATGAAGAGGAAATCGATAGCAGCACCGTCAGGCACCCAGACCGACGCCTGCATCGATGAGAGTGTCCGGGTTCATATTCGTGAGGGCGGGAGAGGACTGACGGGAGTGACCGGGTCCATGCTCGTGAGGATGGGAGAGGACCACGGAAATTAAGACGATGATAGGGTATCTGTGAAGAAGATGAAGAAGAAGAAGACCATTGAAGAGGAAGCAGAGGAAGAGGACGAAGAAGAAGAGGAGGAAGACGATTGAATAAGAAAAAGATTGCAGAAGAAGAAGAAGAGGGAGAAGAGGAGAAGGACGATGGCAGCACCGCCAGGTCATCAGAGAACGACGACTACATCAGGAGGAGGGGAAGAAGGATAGCCGCATCGCCAGGTCATCGGAGAACGACGACTGCATCGGGAGGAGGGGAAGCAGAAAGACTGACGACGGAGTGGATTGGCAAGATGGAAAATGGAACTTTGAGTGTTGACACGAGCAAGGATACAGCTGAAGATCCTCTGCAGGATCTCACCACCAAGGTGAAGACGTTTCATTTTATTATTATTGTACTGGTCTGAACTTGGAGTACACCGGAGAGAGAGAGAGAGAGACGCTATCCTCTGTGGGTTTTTGTGTGTGTTTGTTGTTCGTCTTGTCTGGCCGTGTCTGTTTTGGTAATGCGATTGAAATCGCCAGAGAATTGTCTGTTTTGGCAGGGCGATTGAAGTCGCCAGAGATTTTTGTCTGTTTTGGTAATGCGATTGAAATCGCCAGAGAATTGTCTGTTTTGGCAGGGCGATTGAAGTCGCC